>CACKRE030004149.1:242181-261074 GCA_902602495.3 Ectocarpus sp. CCAP 1310/34
AGGGGCTTACTCGTGTGGGGGGGGGGAGGGTACTGATGTCGACGCATGCCGTAGTCGTTAGACGATCAACCTCGCAGCCCGGGGCGGAGCGATTTGCCGGAGGACGGCCCGGGCTACGTGCCCCAAGGAACTAACCAAACGCTGGTCAACACTGTTGCGTTTTGCTGTGCCAAATTGGATATGACACGGGTTGACAAGGTACCCCGGTTAACCAAAGAACGTGCGGGGGGGCCGTGGTGGTTGTCGCGGAACAGTGCGTGGTCATGGATGAGGGGGTGGATGGTTGTGCCTTCCCTCACCTTAGTGTCGATGAATATCAAGCTAGCTTTCGGCCCCTTCGAATAGCATAGTAGACTTCTGCCTCCACTAGTCCTCGTAGTTTCCTCTTTGAGGTTCCATCGAAACATGTCGATGACTGAAGCCCGCTCGCGTCAGAAGAAATTACTGGCGTTGATACCCTGGCCCCTTTCCCGGGTACTCCTGCGAACCTATTCTCGCCATTCTTGGTAGTGCCGGTTTGTTCCGCCGCCCCCACACCTTCTCGGTCCTGTGGGGAAAACGCTCCGATCTCTCGAGGCCGCGTGGGCAATGGTCTAACCGCTAAGGCATGCAAAACATAAGAGTACGCCCCCCCCCCCCCACCCCCCCCTTGCAAAACATGAGTATCCTCCCTGCCCCACAATAACGAAAACAGGCGAGCAAGGCGCTGTCCTTGGAGCGCGACCTCATTTCAGCCACGGGTCGGCTCGAGGCCGCTGAGGCCGCAAGAGCCGACGCCGAGGGCAGTCGCCGCGAGAACGCCTCCGCCCTGGCCGAGCTGGCGGAGCTGGCCTTCAACGCGCTTCCGCCGCCGGCGGCCCCGCCGCGAGCGCCGGCGGTAGAAGGACGGGCTTCTTCTGCTGCTGCTGCTGCCGCCGCGTTCGAAGGATGCGGTCGAATTGGCGATGCGAGGAGTGCCGCGGTAGCCGGGCTTGCGGGCTTGGAAGGCGGGGTACGGCAACGGGGGGAGGGGCCGCGCGCGGAGGTCGACGGCGGCGACGGTGACGGAGAGAGGAAGACCAGGCGAAAGGACGTGGAGGAGGAGGGCGGCGGCGGCGGCGGCGGCCGTGTGGAGGCAGGGCGGTGTTCGGACGGGGTGGCGAGGGCGGCCAGGGCGGTAAGGGCCCTCGCCGAAGCTGGTATGGCGGCGGCGGCGGACAGGGATCATGCCACGAAGAAGGTTTGTTTCGTGTTTTTGTGCGCGCGCGGGGGGGTGGTAGCGCCGGGACGTTCTTTGGTCGTGTGTATGTGTGTACAGAGGAAGGATGGGGGCGAAAACGGTGTTTGTTTTTTGTCTCTTGCTTGATTGGAGGAAACGCCCGTCTGCTGTCGACGCTGAAGGTGACGGGTGAGACTTTTTTCGGTACGCACAATACTCAGCTACGGAGACGTTTCATCCGGCGTTGCGGGGATTCCGTTCGTCCGGCGTTTTCACGGGCCTGCCATGATCTGTAGCTTGCTTGCGCTCTCTGCCGCCTCCTCAGCTTAAAGCCATGAATGTGTGTTTTGTCTTTTGTCCTGCTTGCCTGCTGCCAGCTGGTTGACGCCCGGGGGGAGCTCCGGTCGGCTCTTGATCGTTTAGAGGCGTCGCAGCGGGAGGGCACGCGAGTGCGGAGGGCTTTGGAGGACGCCTGTGCCGCTCGCTCCGCGCTGTTGCCAAGACTTCGGGACACGCAGGTATTGTTGTTGTTGTTGCTGTTGTTGCTGCTGTTACTGGCTGCTGTTGTCATCGCTGTTGTCGCCAAGACTCACATGTAGCATCTACCTTGCTTTCCGTCACTATTCGAGTTGCCGGACGTGACGAACGCCCTCCTCGCCGCCCCCTCCCCCCCTGGGGTCCTGTGGGTGGTAGGTACCTTATGGGTGTGTGTATGTGTTTTCGTCCTATGAATTATGGCGACATTCCCCCCTTTTTTCGTGGTGACACGTATACTACACTTTTCAGTGTACAGTCGACCCCGCTTTAAGGACGCTCGCGTTAAGGAAACTCCCCGCTTGAAGGAAAATTGTTTTGCTCAGCACCAGGGGGGCCGGCCGAGTATACGATAATGGGGTACCCCCATATTTTATGCCGCGTACCCCCCTATTTTGTGTCCAGCGGGCCTGCGGGCCGCTCTTTGCACGAACCACGCACCACAGTGAGCGCTAAAGTAGCGACGCACAGACAGCAGAAGTAGCGAGCGGTCTGCTGCTGCAGCTGCAACTGGATGTTGGTATGGATAGATTCCTCCCATCTACCGGCGGTCCACCTGATGCCGCCAAAAAAAAAGTCGTGCGTAACCTCGTCCCTCACTGAGGGCGAGGTTATCTCTCGCTTGGAGGACGTTCGATCCTACAGATAGCGCCCGCAGTTAAGAAAAGTGAAAATCGGATCGAGCCTCAATCCCTTTTTTTGGGTCGAAGTACCGGCCCAAGTCGTCCATTTTCGAAAATGGCATTTCTTCCTTTGGACTGTCGCATCCTCCCGTTTCTCTTATTCCTTCGACCACAACAAGTACTTTATTTTTTCTGTTTTGTGATCTCTGAGGACAATCCACATCATCAAGCCCTCAAGAGAGGTGACGAGTGCCATCACACCCGTACAACAGCGGAGAGCATATGGTTGTCCGCGATGTGTGGCAGTACTACAGTACAGCACTCGCTGTGAACAGCAGGGGCGAGGGTGGGAGGGACTGCCCCCTACAAAAAAATGCACTTCTGTTCAGCTTGGGAGGGGGTTTGGAGCACCGCATATTTCTGATGCCATGGGGGTATCGCACCATCACGTTTCTTATTGGGGCGTTTCTTACGTTGTGGCCGAGATTGAGCTATGTTTCTTAGCCCTTTTTTCTTATTTTTCGTACAAACTTGAGCCTTTTTTCTGAACAGAATTTTTCTCAACTGCGGGCGTATCTGTATTTGTACGCGAAGGGAAGGGGTGGCGAGTACCGTGAGACGCAGTACCTTCTTTCGAAGACCGTTCATTCGTTCACTCTTGAAACTCAACAGAGCCATAGAGCCAAGCCGCGGGGGGAGGTTCAGGGAACTCTTCGCTTTATATATTTGGAAGGAAAAGCCATCCAGGTAGCTTTTGGTCTCCGCCGGGACGGTGATATGTACTGGTGTTCCTCGGTGCGACTCTGGAGTACGCTCGTTTTTTTTTTTTTTCACAAAACATGAGATAAATATATGTCTACTTGGACTTTCCTCCTTCCGCTGCCAACTATGCAGTACATTAGTTGGCCAAGTACAAACTGGTGTGCTGTAGTTGTTTTCAACACGTCCCCGACTGCTGTAAATCTCATTTCAAGTATTGTAAATATGTTCAACGTCAACAAACGGTTGCCAGTCGTCTCGGCGATGCTGACTGTTGTACCACANAACGTTTTTTTCGGGAAAAGCCATGTGCGTCCTTAAAGCGGGGTGAACTGTATGAAGAGTACTACACTTTTCAGTGTATGAAGAGTCCTGCACTTTTCAGTCTGTTTTTTCGTACAACTACAACCATCCAGGGTCACACAGGATGGGATAAAAACCACGGCGTTTTTGTTCTTTTTGATTATTTTCTTTCCCCACCTTCCTCCTGCGGTGCGTGCTGAATATTTTTGATCGCGACAAGGGTACAGCCGTCCCTTTGCCTCGTCAACGGTGCTAACGTCGAAGTTTGGTACTCACGAGAGCTTTTCAGCTATATTTTCCTTTCACCAGCAAATTTTGCAAACTTTTCGCCCCATGGAAGCACGACCTTCGAGACTAGCGGTTTTCGAGGATACCACTAGACCGCCGGGGCAAACAGCTCCACAGGGTGAGTGCGTCATTTATTCATTCATCCTCGATGAAGCTCCCCCGGGGGTGTTAGCGGGCGGGGATTGCTCTCGCCTCTTGTACTTGTATCTCTTTAAAATCGAGCTCGATGCCAAGGGCGTTTCGTGCGTTTCATCTAGCACTTTTGCGAGAAGGATGTGAGTATGTCCTAAACGCTGAAGGCTTTTTCGGTCACTTGCTCTAAACCGTATGTTAACGATAACCGCGATTCGGCCTGCAGGTTTCGAGGGCAGCGGCGGAGGCGGCGGCGGACAGAGCTAGCGCGGAGCTGGCGGATATTCGCGGTTTCCTCGTGGAGCTGTCGGCACTGTTGGCGCGCAGGTGCTCACGTGTGTGTGTGCGTGCGTGCGTTTATCTGTATGTACATGTGTTTGTGGATGTGCTTTTCGTTAGCGTGCATCGAACGCGCCGACCGGCTGGCCCGAGGATCACAATACCGGTCTTGCCGAGAGAGAGAGAGAGAGAGAGAGAGAGAGAGAGAGAGAGAGNAGAGAAGAGAGAAGAAATGAAACACCATTGTTGTGTTTTTTATCGTTCTCCTGGTTGGCTTGCTTGACCTAAGCTTGCTCTATATGGCTTAATGGTATAGTATATTGCTTGCGTCTTGAATAGCATCCTTTTTGGCCGGTACTCAAAGGTGTTCAGGTTACGGGTGGGCGGGTGCGGCATTGGCTCGGGGAACCGGTTTGGCAAAGCTCCGTTCTGGCGTTGCTTTGTGCCCCTTTCACGAAAAGCTTTAAGTCAGCAGAAACGAAGAACGGTTTTCACGATCAGCCACGACGGGCAGGATTTTTTCAGCAACGAGCCGCCCCCCCTGTACCTTCCTCACACTAAAGTGTGTCTGCTGGGATCTTGACCCGCGGCGACGACCGGTTCACAGACCTTATTCGCGTCTGCGTCCGGTTGCGGAACATCCTTGCGTTCCCGATGAAATAGAGGTCGGAACGGCTTGCACTGTGAAGACAATAAAAACGACGACAAGAACGATAAAAAAGTACGACAAGAAACAATAGCAGTATCAAAAATCATAACAACAGCAACAACAACAACAACAACACTAAACGGTTTTGCAGCAACACGGAGACGTCTAGCGACGGGGAAACCTCCCCTGGTTGGAGCACCAACGGCAGCAGCACCATTCCGCCGTCGGCTAGCGATGCGGTAGGCGCTGGTGCTGGTGGTTGCGCGAAGGTCGTCGCCGCCATATCGGCGGGGGTGAAAGGCCTTCTGGCTGAGCGAACGGTAGCCGCCAGCGCCCTTCGTGAGCTGGTGAGCCCTTGTTGTTTTTGTTGTTTGGTAGCCGTCGGCGCCGGCGTATGTGACGTTTATCGGCGGCACAGAAACAACTACAAGCACGCGGACAGAGAGAGTTCGTGTGTAACGGCTGCTGCCGAAGAGCTCTCCGGTACGCAGCAGGAAGATTGGGGTGATGCGGGTGAATTGTTCAAGTGTATCCAGAGGGTGGACAAGGGCAAAGTCGCTGGGTGTACGTACACGAATGCTCGTTTGGTACCGTCATGCGACCATTTTTTCGCTTGCCCGGAACAGAGTTGAGCGAGAGGGTTAGAGCTGCGGTAGGCGTCAGGCAGACGAGAACCAAAAATGTAGGATACACCTGCCTAACAAAGGTTACCCTTGACGCTTGCGCGAGGGCTGGGGCATGTGAATCGCCCCCTGCCCCCTGGGCACGTCGACTTGATCAGCGGATCGGGGGGGGGGGCGATGGCATGGGGTATGACCATTCATGAAACCGAAAATGATCACCCTAGTCGAGATGTACGGCCATTCATGAAACTGAAGGTGATGACCCTTCTCGAGACTCGGCTCCTCTGGCTGAACTAGCACCTAGCAGTGCTTCGTGCCTCGTCTGCGAAGAACAAGATGACAAAGTCGCCTGCCTGGTCTGCTCTAGGCTATATCTGGTCTAGACCACAAATGCCCTGCCCGGTTGATGTTTGCGTCAGGCCGTGCGTGGCAGCGGAAGGGCACTGCCTGTTCCCCTTTCTGGTGATGTGCACCCCCCCACTCCTGGTGCGGGTCCCCCATCGACTTGCTTGTTTGGTAGGATAACCGCGTTTCGCAAGGAAAGCGAGAGGCGGAGGAGGCGAGCGCGGACGCTCGGGACCGCGACACGGCGCACAGGGAGCAGCTGGTGGAGTTGAGGAGCTGGTGCGAGTCGGAGGTGAGGACGGCAACAGCGAAAGAGAGAGACAGGGAGGGAGGGAGGGAGGGAGGGAGAGAGAGACAGGCAGAGAAAGACGCACACAGGGGGAAAGAGACAGACAGACAGAAAGACAGAAAGACAGGGAGGGAGGGAGGGAGGGGGAGAGAGACAGGCAGAGAAAGACGCACACAGGGGGAAAGAGACAGACAGACAGAAAGACAGAAAGACAGGGAGGGAGGGAGGGAGGGGGAGAGAGACAGGCAGAGAAAGACGCACACAGGGGGAAAGAGACAGACAGACAGAAAGACAGAAAGACAGGGAGGGAGGGAGGGAGGCAGGGACGCAGGGAGGCAGGCAGACAGGCAGACAGATAGGGGAGAGAGAGAGACAGCCAGAGATAGGGACACGCAGAAAGACAAGCAGGTAATCGACATCGTGGGCTTTACTCGTTGAGAGTGCTGCCGAGGGAGTTAACACGTCCTCGAGGCGTGTCAAAGCCTCACCTCGTAGGCATCCCTGTCGGAAGGATGCCCAAAGGGGGGGGGGGCGTTGCTCGTGCACCGGTTCGCCTTGACCGGCAGCACGTTTCATCTTGAGGCCCTTTAAGAGCACCCCGCCGCCGTCCCGCTCCACGGGTATTTCTTGGAACACGCCGCCACCATCCACGAAGAGCATGCGTGCGAACCACGTCCTAAGCCATCGCGTGCCGCATCGTCTGGTCGTTTGGGGCCAGGTGGAGGCGCAGAGGCGGGCGAAGAAAGCGGCCCAGACCGCCGCGGACTGCGCCCTCCGCGACCTGTCGACCGCAAGGAGACTGATATCGGGCTTCGAGGAGGAAAAGTCGAGGTAGGCAAATCATCATCACGCTGACTTTTTTTTTGGTCGCTCGAAGAACAGGTCTTAAGTTTTTTACGCACCTGAGTGCTGACGTTGAGACATACTGTATCGGCGCCGCAAAAGGGTTCGGCGACAAGAACCCCCTTTTTTTTCTCTTGACAAGTAGTCTCAGCAGGCAGAGGGCGCGCTCGACTATTTTTTTTTCTTTTTCTGAACCATGGTGCCCGTTCCTTTCGTCAAAATACCCGGACACCGAATGGTAAGGGGAAGTTGCTCATGGGAGGAGGGGACGACCCCCCCTCAACCCCTCTTCCCGTGCCCTACTCTGTAGAAAAGCCTCTGCGGCAACGTTTTCTCTGATCTCTTGGGCCTCATTTTGTTTTGCACTCCACATCATCTTCTTGTCTGTGTCTCCTTCCCGTACAACTCCGTACCTCGCCGCTACTTACTGCCGCCGCCGCCAACGTTTCAGAATCTCGGGCAACGCGGCCGCCCTGAACGCCCGCCTGTCGACGATTACCGAGGAGGCGTCTGCGGCGAAGGCCGGCCTGCGGCTTCTCGTGAGGGCCTGCTTGCCGCTGCTAGAGCGCTGCCGCCTGCTGGCGGAGCACAAGCGGCTGCTGGCGAAGTGGCACGGCTCTTCGGCAGCGGCGGCGGCAGATGCGGCGGCGGCGGCGGCGAGAAGAGGAGGCGGCGACGTGTTAGGCGCGGCGGCACGACGACCAGGAGCGGGAGGTCGGGGGGGTGGGGTTGGGGGGGACGCAACATCGGCGGAAGCGGCAGCAGCAGCAGCAGCGGCTGGTTCCCAGCAGCCGACCACGGTGCTGATGATCGACGGACTGAGGTCTTTGGTCGACGCGCTCAGACAGGACGGCGACGAAGAGGAAGGTCAGGCCGGGGGAGGGCTCGGGTCCAATAACGGGCGAGGGGGCTCCCCCGCGCCGGCTTCGCGTACGCACGGCACTCCGCGGAGGCCGGGGTCATGCGAAGGCGGTGGCGGTTGCGGTGAGGTCGGAGACATGGCAGGGAACGTTCATTACCACCAGAACCACGACAAGCGGCAGCAGCGGCGGCCTCTTGTGTCCCTTCGCGCGACCTGCATCGCCGCCGTGGCCGTTCAGCGACTGGTGCGGCTGGCCGCGTGCCGAGCGTCGCGGAGAGAGGCTGCGCGGGCGGCGGCGGCAGCAACCTCCGACAGCAGTCAACCCGACCCGCCACGGCCACCAACAGCAGCAGGTGGTCGCCCGAGTCCATCGCCACACGGGGACGCCGGCATCCGTGAGGACATCATCCCGCTGGGGCCGCGGGGGTCAGGCGGCGGCAGCAGCGGCGGCGGCGTGCCCATGCTCCTCGATACCCAGGTCGTCTCGCCCGCCTCGATGTCGCTCGCGTTGATGTCCCTCCTCGCTGACCTCAGCAAGGACGGTACCGGGGACCCGAGTCAGGCAGGCTGCGTGGCTTGCCGAAGTGACGGTGGTGGCGGCGGCGGTGGTGGCAGCGGCGATGGAGAGCGGTGTATGGGGCTCCTGGGCGCGCTGGTCGTCGTTGACGCCGGAAACGTCTCCTCCGCCAGCAGCGGCGGCAGCGGCGCCGCCGCCGCCGCCGCAGGAGAATGGTTCACAAGAGGAGACAAAGGGACGGCGGTGGTGACGGGTGCGGCGAGAGACGCCGCTGGCCGGACGTCGTTACTGCAGGTGCTTGCGGGAGGGCAGGTCGGCCACTGGCGGCGAGTTGAGAAGCGAGGCTTAGTTCCTTGGGCTGGTAGCGGCGGTGGTAGCGGGAGCGATCCCCGCCTGCTGGGTGGTGCGTCTCGAGTGGTGGCTAGCCGATGCGCAAGGTACGATTGTTGGTGTGTCGTTCTGGAACGAGAATGAGATTTATCTACAATATCCCCTGAGGGGCAAATAGGTATTGTGGCCTATACGGCACGGTCTTCGTTGCTTCGTGTCGTAGATGTGAAGATGGGATGGAAAGACCCGCCCGCCCCCCGGCCTATAGGGAAAGTTTTTGAGCCACCTTTGGCGAAGTGGGAAGGAACGATTGGCCACATTGGTGAAGTCATCGGTCCTTTGGGAACAACGCTCCGTCCTCTCGAGGACGAGCGTGCGGGTCAATGGCCTCACAAATTATCAGTAGGCATGCAAAAACACGAGTACACCTACCGCCTGAACGACACGCAGGCATCACGGACCAGAGGTTTGGAAGGCTCGGCAGGAGCGCGCCGCGGCCGAGGAGGCATGTTCGCTCTTGGGGGCCACGCGGAGGGGAACGGCCGCGCTCGCGCGACTGGCCGGGGAGGCCGAGCGCCGGTTGCTGGAGAGCGAGGCTGGCAGGCTGCAGGCGAAGGCAGAGGTGAGTCTATTTCATAGGTAGGTTGGTGCCGTGTGACATGCGAGACTTTTGTAAAGGGTTGTATGAATACGCATACAAAGTTTCCCCGAGGTTACATCTGTCGAGAGGATGGTTCTCCCCTCGTTTTATAGAGGAGCAGAAAGATGTTAAATTTCCCACGTTCTCTCACTGCTCCTGCTTCGTCGGGTCCACTTATGTCTTGCTGCTTCCTACGCGCACGTGAAAATAATTAAGGGAGAACGACACAACAGGGTATACCCTGGTCGAAAAGCGACACACCTGGGTACACAGTCATCAACAGCAGTAAATGCACTCATATGATTGGTCAGCGCCCTAGTCCACCCCGGCGCACCCGAAAAGGCGCAGGGTATACCCTGCCGTGACTACTTTTCTCAAAAACTGTACCTGACGCTACTGGTCCCTGTCGGAGACAGAGGCCGGTACACTTGTATTCTCCCACTGCCAAGGGTGGCTATTTCCTTTCGTGAGATGCAACGAGGAGAGGAAGGTAGAAAAAGAGTGACCAGAGGGTCGAGAGAGGAGAGCCGGAGGCTCCTCATCTCTTCCCTCGGCAATCGGCCATGGGCTTCGGAAGAGACGAATCTCCTCGGTGTTTTACTGGCCACTTCTCCCGATGGCAAGTTACCCCGAGGCATCATATCTTCCCGCACTTGGTATGTGCACAAATTGTTGGTTATATATTCCGACAGGTGTCCTCCACATGCCCTGTTTTCGGAAATGTACCCTGAACTGACGGGAAATGAGACCCTTTCATCATCAATCATTTCCCCCGCAGGATTCTTCCCAAATCATTTTCCCCTCCAACCATGGGATACCAAACGGCGAATCTTCCCGCCCAATAACAACCATGGCAACGGGGCAGGAATCAGTTTCCGCCCCTGCGAAACACCACCAACCGTCAACTCTTCCGCTCTAAGTCAACAACGGCCGGGCAATACCCCAGCGCAACTGTTCCGTTTGGAAACATGCACACACGCGTACAATACCTCTTGGACCACTGCTTGCTGCAGTCTATATGCGAGACGCACGGGTCACGCTATGAAAGCGAGACCGATCCAGCATGGTTGGCATGCATTTATATGCATACATGTGCCAATGTGTGGCGCTGTGCTGAGCCGGCGGAGGGGAGAGGCAGCACCAGCACACACAGACACGCCCTTGACATCAATCATGGAAGGAGGAGCGAGCGGCAGCGCAGGAGCGGCGGCGGCGGCGGCGGGGTTGTCCACCACTGTAGTGCCCGTTACCGCAGGGCAGATATTCTCCAGCCGCAATGCCGCGAAGGTCGCCGTAGCCGCTGAGCTTGCTGCCACCGGCCGTTCCATGAAGAATGGAAAGGGTGCCGGCAGTCGGCAAATTCACCTGGTGTGCAAGACTTGCACAAGTTGGGTTGTAAGGGGCTGCCAACAGAAGGGCGGTGATTTCAAGATCACCAAGGTAGAGGGCTTGCACGTCGACTGTGCTGGGGGCGGGCGGACGAGCTCCGCGGTCGTACAACCCCTGGTGGACCAGTTGGTTAGGGCCAACCCCAAGATCGCCGGTCCCGCGATCAAGAGGACCCTGAAGGCCATGGGATTTTCCGTCTCCGACCGGCAATCTCAACGCGCGAAGANGTGCAAGACTTGCACAAGTTGGGTTGTAAGGGGCTGCCAACAGAAGGGCGGTGATTTCAAGATCACCAAGGTAGAGGGCTTGCACGTCGACTGTGCTGGGGGCGGGCGGACGAGCTCCGCAGTCGTACAACCCCTGGTGGACCAGTTGGTGAGGGCCAACCCCAAGATCGCCGGTACCGCGATCAAGAGAACCCTAAAGACCGTGNGCCATGGGATTTTCCGTCTCCGACCGGCAATCTCAACGCGCGAAGAAGCACATCGCGACCGCTTCTAAGGAGGATGAAGCGGCTGTCATTTCGCGTCTTCCATCCCTTTTCGAAGGGATCGAGCGCGATTGCCCGAATTCGGTTGCCACCGTCGAGGTAAGAGTTGGATCGGGGCCCTTTTGGTCAATGTGCACGTGATGCAGCAGTGCAAGGTTGGGCAATGACTCTAGACAACAGCAGCACCACATGTACCGTAGCATGTCGTAGATGTGCTGTCGTCACGTTCCGTAGGCTCTGTGCACAACTGTAGGTTGCCCTCGCTTCTTACTCGTCTCCATCCAAATGATCCATCCCCGCACACGAGCCTGGTCCGGTGAGAACCCGGCGTGCTCCGTCCCGGCTTTGTAGGGATGCGAGGTCAATNGTAGGTTCCATCGCTTCTTACTTCGTCTCCATCCAAATGATCCATCCCCGCACACGATGTGTGAGCAACGTGCAGCCCAGTGTGTCGTTCGGGTGCTGACCTTCCTGTGGTTATTATCCCGGGTGCACGCGTTTTCCCTTTTTAGGTGAGTCCCGACAACCGGTACGTCAGGAGCTTCTTGATGCTGGGCAAGGCCGCCTACGTCGCCGCGCACAGCGTCCCCAAGGCGAGTGAAACTCTCTCGTGATTCTCGTGCAGACGTTGCTGGCTTTTCATTTTCGCTGAGGTTTACCAATTGCTATTGGGTATGTAGTCAAGCCGTGGAGAGCGCCATTGGCCAGTGAAAGCCGTGGAGAGCCACTGAAAAAGTCACGAACAATACATTGGTCACGTCGATGCGCTCTTAGGTGGAATGGTACCACACAGCATCTCTGAACCCTGTACATGATTTGTTGTCGATGAATGAACTCGCGGGAGATACAAGCGGTGTTGTTCTCAAACCCGCAGCGAGGTTTGCGCAGGCACAAATGATTTTCATTTTCAGGTAACAATCGAGTGCGCCCTGGCGTTCCAGCCACACAATATCGAGCTCACGACCAGCCATGTCTCGAGCTCACCGGCAAAGTCGTGTACTATGCATATGTATTGTAACGCACCTCTGAGGACAATTGAGGCTCATACCAAGTGGTCCGAGGAAGGCCATTAGCGATTGCTCCTCAGCTTCACACTTGAGCCCCGGGTTGAAGTTTGTGTTTTGATTGGCGCGCCATGTCGCGTGACGAAATGGGGTAAAGTGTTCACCATGGCGACAGCAGTCCCCCCATTTGTTCGTGGTAAGGCGTGTACTACGTGTGTGTACTCTCTCTAAGAACATGGGGCCGAACAGTTGCACCACGGAGATCCGGTGGAAGTTTGAAGTGGTGGAGTTTAACTGCAACAGCAGTAATGGATAATCGACTACTACCTGCTTTTTATCTCGAACGGGCAATATCTCTGTGTTCGAGTGTATTTCTTCCCTCGGCACTTTTCCCTTTTCAACAAAAATGCTGCTGCTCGTGACCGTAGTACCTCCAACACCACGGCAGTGCTGTGACCGACATTGCTGTGGTTGCATGTACCTCATCTAGCGTGTTCCCGATGTTGTTCAAACGAGCAGTGGCTGGTTTAACGGTAAACACCATCCGTGCGCGGAACGGTGGGCAAGGACTGCTGTTCCCTTGAAAATTAATATCATTTGAAAGAACCAACAGGCCGTCCCGACCGTGCCCACTCACCACTCGCTTCATTTCTGTTTGCCCTCAAACAGGGCCGTGTGTGTCCTTATGTGTTTTAGGGTGAGAATACAGATTCGCACAACAGGAGCAGTACAGAAAGCAGCGTACCGGCTGCAGAAAAAGGCTTTCCTACTACCCTTGGCGGCATCTCGCAGTTCACCTGTTTGCTAGCTCTCATTCTTACCGTTGTGGTAATTTTCTACCGTCCCTTTGCACGAATCCGAGACTACGTCGTATGATGGCATGTTGCTCCAGCTCTCGGCCTTCTCTCGCCCGTCTTCGATTACAGCGCATTTCTGGTACGGTACTTGTCGACATTGCTTCGCAGGTTGATGGGCGCCCGCGTCCCAAACAGTTGATGATGGGATTCAGAGAGGGCGACCCCAAATAACCTGTCGGCAGCAACGCAAGTAGGGCCTTACGAGACCTCCGAGCACTTCGAAACGTTTGACCTTTGCCCTTACGAAATACCCAATTCTCCGCCCCTGCCGTCCTGAACAGATGGTGGCCATGGACGCTGGCCACCTCAGGGATTCGTGGAAGGGAGTCATGTACGCCCTCTGCATGCACAACAGCAACAACAAGATCATTCACGTCAGCACTGTACTCGCAGACAAGGAGAACGCGACCAACTACAAGTTCCTGCTCCAGCAGACCTGCCGGAACGAGCACATGCAGCGACTTCTTTCGTCCGGCGAGGTGACGTTCTACATCGACGGTCACAAAGGATCACCGGCGGCCCTCAGGCCGGTCCTACCGCAAGCACCATGGCGTGCGTGCGTGAGGCACCTCGTCACCAACAAAAACATGAAGGCAATGGGACACGTGAGTAGAAATTGGGGAATGGTGTCCTTTGTTTTGGGTCTTTCCAAATGAAATGATTAAGAGTTTAGCTGCACGTCGTCGCGCATCGCAACCTCTAGAAATATGTGTAGAGTATCGGACAGCCAAAAGCACATTTCGCTGGTGGTGGAGGCCAGGTGCACAAGATGAGGCACTCGCCCAACTAGAAAACTTGACCATCACCCCCCAAGAGAGCCGGAAAGTTCTTTTTTGCTACAATATTGCCTCCTCGTTGGAATTTTAGCCCATTTCTCGCAAACCGCATGTACCCTGTATTGGGGGACACGTCGTGTGCTGCTTGTGACGACGCTCCACGCGTAGTTTGAGCGGATCACGTGTTAGGGTGTGAGGGATGGTGCAGTCTGTTGCACCGCAGCTTCTTTGCATCGCGCAAAGGGCCCCAAAACTGTATGTACGACTCTCGGCCCGCCTCCGCGCCCCCCCCCCCCAAAAAACGCCCATGACTAAATTGTGCTAGAAAAAGTTCCCGCCCATTCTTTTGCACCCTTGTAGGAGAAGGTAACTCATGTTGCGTGCGTGGGAGTATGGATGTGCGACGGTCGTTGGGCCACAGATGTTGCGTTGTGAGTGATGGACCTCCTGTCAAACAAATGTCGGAAGAACGTCTCCCCAGCACTTGTTTTTCTGTGCCCGTTCCATCTTTTCTGGCGCCAGCAGACGCACCTCTCGGTGAACATACATGTTCAGCTCATCAGCTGAGGTCACACACAACTCTTCCTTGCCCCTTTCGTTATGGTTTCTCCACCCCGATTTTCTCTGTTTCGTGCTGCAAAGCAGGCCTATTCAGACGCGGTTTACCGAGCGGCGGTGATGCCTACCAGGGCCCTGTTCGAGGAGGCAATTGAGCCAGTCAAGAAAGGACTTCCCGCCCAACTACGACCTCCTCATGAAAAACGACCTTAAGATCTGGACACACCATGCCACCCCCAGCAACCTGGTCAACCTGAAGATGTGCACCTCCAACTCTGCGAGGTCCAACATTGCCGCGGTCGGCCACCAGGTTGGTGAACGAAAGGGGTGGATGTGTTTTGAAGGCTTTGCGGGTAAATCGACGCACTATACCCTTCCAAGAGGAACGTTTCTCATTGGTTCTCATAGATGGTGCGTCAGGTTGTCCTTTCGCTCAGCGTCAAGCGGCAGATGTCGGTTCCCGTGTGGGCGTACACAGCCAGCGTTTTGTGAAGCCCCCGACAGTCGACCACTGTAGTTCCGAGTTTTCTCTGTTGACATTCCCATCGCTTTTTCTCATGTATGCGTGTTACCTTGTGTCGTGAATGTTGGTGGTAATCGAAGTGGTATTTAGTAGGTGCTACGTTTTTCAGTGGGTAGATCCAACATGAAAAAATCCAAGATAGAGTGACTCGGTACCATCCCTCACTGCTATGCATCCGCATAAACAAGACTTGGTAGATGGGTGCATTTCTCTTTCCCATCCGGAGAATATCGTAGCCTCTCCCATGTCACCCGTTGGTCAGCCTGTCAGCGGGTCCATGCTGAACGTGAAGACACATGTACATTCTCACCCAATTTTATTGGCAGGAATCCCGCCGTCCCGATTCTTCAACGGCCGTTTGTCCGCGTGCTGTGATTTACTTCTCTCCGCACCGGTGTGTGCGGCCAACAGCTCTTTACGCTCTTCCTTTTCGAGTCGTCAGCGTCTGAAGCGTTGATGTGTCCCTCTTCCGTTGTTGACGTTTGTTGCTCGCAGAAACGGGAAATGGACCCTCATCATTTCCACATCGAGATTGCGGAGAAAACTGCGGAGCAACTCGCGACGAATGCCGAACTGAAGAAGGACTGCCCTGCCATCCTCGTTCCATTCGCGGCCAAGTTCGTGGAGGACGAGAGGTTGCTCAGTACTGGGGCACCCACGCCTGGTGCGTGCCTTGTTCTTCCTCCGTTCATTCCTCGGCTGCGTGGTCGGTTGGGTGTACAGTACGAGGCCGTCGGTTGGGTGATCCACCCGTGCTCTCTCTTTTTGAGTCCAATGATTTATTCGTCCGTTTTGGCTGTCGTTTTGTGTGAGGTGCACTCTTACACGACCAGAGAATGATACCTGTCTTTCGTCGACGGCACAAACACAGTTTTCGTCTGCTTTGTTCCCTTCCTTCTTTGGTTCTTCATGGCGTTGGCCTCACTCGTCGGCAGCAAGCACGTCAAAAGCATGGGCTTGGGCACCCACCTTGTTCAGGAGCACGGCAAGAGCCAGTACGGCAACAGAGTGACGATCGTGCTGCCAGACACGGAAGGGAAGGGTGGCCGTGTCGAGTGCACCTGCAGCGTCCCTACCAGGTTCCACTTGCTGTGCCATGACGCCCTCGCGGTGTTGAAATGTAAGCCTCCTCCATCGGGTTGAAAACATGGATCGCACTTAATTATTGGGTTGCAGTCATGCTTCGGCTTGGTGTCCTCTGTTGGTCGTCTGTGGTCCGTGTGTTCATTCTGTTTCTGTTATTCTCGCAGCTCACGTGCAATGTGCGACCTCATACAATCTACAACGTAGATCCTCGTATCTCGTCTCTGTGTTTTCCTCTGGTCATCTGTCGCTCGAAGTTGTTCCTTCTTTTGCCTATGGCACAAGCTCACCGTTGGCTGTGAACGAAGTTCTCGTAGAATGAAGTGGGATTCCGTCTACCTGTCCATGCCGTGCATGTGTCCTAGCTCTGTATCATCTTCGTATTTCGTAGCCACGTGTGAAGTCGCACACCCGAAGGGAGCTTCTTAGCACCCACCCCTTCTCGATGAATCACCATGAACGTAGGCAGAGGTTGATGAACGTGTTACCACTGCTCGGGAGGAGTGTGAGCTCTTGGACAAACATCCCCTCGTTGGTATTTTTCAATGATGCTTTGCTTGAAGCACGGGATTAATGCCTTGCCGAAAACACGTTGATGCCTCGGATGTTAACTAAAGTGAGCTCGAGGATAAGACAACAAAAAACGAAGATGGATGAAAAACAGCCCCGGCTTTCACACAACCTAGCGGACACATTTCGTGGTGATCGGGCTCCTCGGTCGGTTTGTGTGTTTGCCAATATCCGTAGCACCGGTCACATATCAGTGTCCGGCAGCATGAGTACCCTTCTAACGGCCATGTTCTGTGAAGGGAACCCACGTGGAGGCGTCGTAGGGAAGGCTAGGCTATTTTGGGCATCCATGACACGGTGGCACGGTAGCTTTTGACGAGAAACCCAAGGTACCTTCGTTCCTGCTTTGAATGCAGTCCGTTTTGACTCCGTCCGCGTTTTGCTTGTTCTATCATGGCCCTTCTACCATAGTCTTTGTGTCCACTACTCCTCGCAAATGTTCTCACTGTTTCTTTTGAGCCAGATCTCTATTCCTTCGGGGTTTCGTGGCTGGAAGGGCAGGGTTCTCTTCCAGGCCGTCTCTTCCTTCTTGGTTCATTGCATGCTTTCGTGCTACTTTCTTTGGAGTGGGATCGTTTCGGTCTTACGTTCGCACCCGGGAGGACTTGGCGCGGGCAATAGCGGGATAAGGGATGCTGACACAACAAAGAAAACCAAAAATCCAATGCTCGAGTACAATTGATTGACCGTTCTTTCACGACTCTTGGCCCAATCCCCCTCTTCCCGGTGCCGTGACAGCAATCGACAGGCTTGGCTGCACGAGGGCGGTTGCTGATAGCGGGTACACCCTTGCTTCCTACAGGGCGCTCCACAGCCACCCCGACTATCCCGTCGTACTTCCGATCTGGTCAGAGATTTCGAAGGGCGACCTCCTGCCCCCG
The DNA here is from genome assembly GCA_902602495.3 of Ectocarpus sp. CCAP 1310/34. Taxonomy (NCBI): domain Eukaryota; class Phaeophyceae; order Ectocarpales; family Ectocarpaceae; genus Ectocarpus; species Ectocarpus sp. CCAP 1310/34. The sequence goes on from CACKRE030004149.1 coordinate 259,527, forward strand.
CGGCAGGTGACCCGGCAAGCTGGTGCTCCGAAGAAGAACCTTGGCCCCCGGCAGCGTTCCCGATTCCCTGGTCGCAACGACAACTGCCAGCGCGGACGCGGCAACGTAGCCCAAGACGGAGGTGGTCGCGGCGGCGGGCGTGCCGCCGGGGGAGGGGGTGGTCGTGGCGGGGGCGGCAACTCTCAGCCCGTCCCGGTACATGGGATGGACAGTGTTTGCAGCCACGTGGGAGACCTCAACGTCGGAGGTTCCGCGGGCGAGCGACCTACCGGGAGGTTGTGGGGGGGGGGCTTGCGGTTCAGCATTACGGCTCACAAGACGCTTCCGGCCGCGACCACGCAGCGGGGGCGGGGGCCGGGTGAAGCGCTACGCTGAGTCAGTCCCAAGGCTCCATCGACCTGTCGTAGCTCAAGTGGTTCGNTCTCAGCCCGTCCCGGTACATGGGATGGACAGTGTTTGCAGCCACGTGGGAGACCTCAACGTCGGAGGTTCCGCGGGCGAGCGACCTACCGGGAGGTTGTGGGGGGGGCTCGCGGTTCAGCGCTACGGCTCGCAAGACGCTTCCGGCAACGACCACGCAGCGGGGGCGGGGGCCGGGTGAAGCGCTACGCTGAGTCAGTCCCAAGGCTCCATCGACCTGTCGTAGCTCAAGTGGTTCGACTCGTCCTTTTGAACTTGGGCCTTTGAATTTCTTCGTCGCACGTTGTCGGAGTCACATACGCCGCTGTGGTCCGTGAATGACAGGGTGCAAGAGGTCGAATGTGTTTGCAACTTTGCGTAGAGCACCCGCGACAGCGGGGCGCGTGTTGTCGCGCTTATTTCCGCTTGCCATCTTCCAAAATGTCATGCACAACAGACGGAGATGAACAGCGAAATTCGACAACCACGCACGCACATGACTTGGGAGGGAAAGATCGACTCGGCGTGAAAAATGGGCAGAACCGTCGAGCCCCAAGCGGAAGCAGTTGTCAACGACGGTTGTCGTCAGACATGCAGACGCACGTACCTCCAAACCGCTCCTCACGATTACCGCGACGAAGAGCGTGCGGAAGTGGCCCTTCACCTCAACAGATAGATTCGCAACCGAACAACTAATCCGCCGTAAACGTCCGTAACCCAAAGGTGTTCTTGTCAATGGGGGGGGGGGGGGGGGGGNGGGGGGGGGGGGGGGAGTGCGCCGTTTAGAAACACAGTGCGCAAGCGTTGCACGTGCCCCCAGACAGAGTTGGCGGTCCTTGTCTTCACCGATAAACGGTGATGTACGCAGCGAAAATAGGTTGGGCCACAACCTAAACATTTTGAACGCCATGCATTTACTGTGTTCTACTGTACGATGGCAACAGTACGTGCGAAGAGTCTACTACAGTACCACACCGCTAAAAAAAGGTGTGCTTGGTGTTACATCGGCAAGCAAACGACATGTATCTGCAGCATTCAACAATGGGTCATTGTGCACATTTTGATGGCTTTTGGTGCGTGCGTGCACACAGAATGCTGCACCACCTTCTGGCCTCATGTCGCATACCTCTACTTGATGATTGATGATTC
>CACKRE030004149.1:288296-301044 GCA_902602495.3 Ectocarpus sp. CCAP 1310/34
CCCCCCCTGCCTTGCGATGATTGGTCCACCTCCGTGTGGTTTGCTTGGTCCTAACATATATTTACTTATTTTTAACAATTATTTGGATTGTTGTTGTCGGAGGCTGTTGGCTCACGTTAGTTGCGCTTCTTCTCTGACCAACGCGACACCATGACCACAATTTTCTCTCTCTCTCGCCACTATTTCATGGTAGAGTCGACTGCCTTGTCGTAGGTTAAGCGATCGGGTGTATCCGAAGGACGCCCCGTTACCGGAGGTAGTCAGAATCGTCTGAACAACTTGGCTCGAATATCTTCGCTCGCACCACCCTTGGTAACGTCCGTTTTTGATCATGTGTGATGTGTAGTTTTTCTCCCCGTGCGTGGTAACCGGGTGTTTGACTTGTGGTGTGTGGACTTTGGTCAATGGTAAGTCACATGTTAGAAGGTAATAAGCCCCTCCTTGGGGATGGAGTCCTGACATGGATCAATTTCCAGTGTTGGCAAGTCTTGAAGCATTGTCCGCTCGGCTGTGTTCTGCAAATGTCTCTTCGCACAGTTCAGACGGCCCAGGGAGGCAGTCATTTACGACCTCAATGCGTCTTGATACACATATTTTTGTCCTGAAGCTCGTTCTGTTCTACAGCATGCAACATCTCCTGCCCATAGCACCACTTAATTTCCCCGCGACTGTTGTCGTTTATATCTTAAGATGTTCCCAAAAAAACAATATTAACATTCCTCTTTCTCTTTCTCCCTCCTCTCTCTCTCTGAAATCAAACTACATATTTACGACCCGTCCCTCCAGGTCTGCCGCCAGTCGTTCATGTCCGTGTCCAACGACGCCATGCTCACAGACCACGTGACGGCCAAGCATAACAAGAAGAAGACCCCGGCAGAGTGCTTTCCGGGTCGGCTGAGCTGATCTATCATTCGTCGTGTTCTTTTTTCCTCGCGTAACATCCCCCGCCGGACGAGAACGCACGGGACAAGAAGGACCACCTTTCTTCCAGGATGGGGGGAAGGAGTTCACCATCCCGCACAAGGACATGCGGGGAAACGATGGTTTGAGTTCACCATTCCGCACGAGGGCATGGCTGGAGTTCACCACTCCGCACAAAGGGCTTTGTGGCTTTTTTGGTGACTTTGGTGTTAATTTCGGGGAGAAGTCTTTGCGGGGATGAAAAAAATGCTTGATATGTTTTCCGGCGGCATCCTTTTTTTTTGTGTGTGTTTTGTAGAGGTCAGGCCCGTGGAGCAGACACAAGGGCGGCTGAGCCTGACTTCGGAGCGCAGCGGTTGTGTGGGCAGGTGTTTTTGTTGGGTGAGTGAGAGGTTCGGACGGATTTCTCGATTGTAGGAGAAAGGAAAGCTCCCTTTTGGAGGAAGATTAGTTGGGGGGTTGCGCCTGGTGGTGACAAGTGCTTGCGGTGGAGTAAGCATGTGCAAGATTGGATTGAGGAAACGGCCCTGAGAAAACGTGGAGAGTGTCCGGATTGGTTGCTTCCATTTCCGGGGTACATTCTTTCATTACCGCGTGCTGGAGGAGTTGAAGTTCGTGCCGCACTGGCCGTGGCCGCTTTGTCCTTGGCGGGAAAGGCCAACACCCATCGCAAGCATCGCTGCGATGCCACCCTCACCCCCATTCCCCGGGGCGAGTGCGTAAATTGTAAGGCTTCCTCAATAGATGCTACCTTGAAAGCTTTCGATAGGTGACGAGTTCGAGAGATAGGCCCAGCGCGATGCTGTGTCTGCAGGACCTGCCTAAAACACTTTTTTCTTTGGGGTCGGGCACGTTCCGCCGGCATCGCCGTCTGGTCTCCTGTGTTGGCCCGTGTAGCGCTAGCGTGGGGACTCCTTTGACGGCTTCTTGTGAATATTTTATTGCAGAAACATAACGGCAGCATCTGGGCCAGGTTAGAGCCCAAAACTGGCCACTGGAGAGCAAGTTTGAAGGGCCGTTCCACCGCAAAATGCGAACACAGGGATGTTTCCTTGCAAGTAGAAGGTGAAATCAAACGAAGTTCTGTGCTAGCCGAATCGGTTTCTGTTGTTGGGTATAATGGTGGGAGCGCCACTCTCTTGATTTTACCCAAACCGGTCGATCATGTTCGACGACCGCAGGCTGTTGATTTTTTCCCAAGCCTATGCTGCGCGAACGGCAGAAATGACTGCGCGTGTTGTTTGTGTTTGTTGTGTTGGGAGTTCTCAGCCAGCAAATTTCCAAGCTCGATAGAGCTTGCGCCGCTGCTGTCGGCCGTTAGTTTTTTTTTTCTGTCTGTGTCATTTTTGTTCGCCCAGCATCCCCTCGACCGATCGGGTATCAAAAGCCGACCTCAGCCCACACTGCCAACCTCGGAGAACTACCAGCAGCTCTGTGCAGCTGAGACGATTTCAAGACCCCTCACTGCTGTTGTTTGAGCAGCTATCGATTGCTGTGTGGCCAGAACCACTTTTCTCCGTTGCCAACTTGGATCTGCGTTGAAATCAGATCGACCAGGTTTACCTGTGTTCGAGGGTCCTCTGTCTTTTCGCTCGTCGCGACACGCCAAGCCTGCTTGCTGTCCACGCTTATCTCGGGAAATCACACAACTGCAGAGACACTCCGTTTAGCCGACATGGCTTGACTACATGCCCTACATGGCCTCGCTATATGTCCTTGTTGTTTGGGCAGCCAGCGTTTGCCTTCCAGGAGCGAGGACCGGACGTTTCACAGCACCGACGAGCGGGTTGTTGTTGTTTTTTGCAAATCATCCTCGACAAAGTACTGGCCCGGCGCACCGAGTGTCGGCGCGCCGCCAACGTTTCATTCACATCCGGGAGACACCCTGAAACCACATGCACGAAACACAGCAGCTGCCCGTAGGCATACGTCGTCGCCACGGGCGCGCGCCATAATGATGGTTTGCCGCCGGCACGATTTCTCCGCCAACCAATCAGCGCAAAACACGTTGTGTCGAACTACAGCATCTACATGGTTACAGCAGTAAAACTACGCCCGCCGTGTAAAGGAATCGAGGCCATGTGTTGATTGAGAAACGCAAAGGCAACAAGTTAATTCACGAGAAGAAGTCGTCATCGCCACCGCTTTCAGCGCTCTCCTGCTCGAAAGATATGTCCTCGCCGACGCTGCTGACCTCCCCGTCTATCTCTGCTTCGGAGACCTCCTCGTCCGATCCCCCAAAGTAGCCTCCGACGTCAAGACCCCCAACGGGCGCGGCAAGTGTAACATTTGTTGCTGTGCCCCCGCCTCTCTTGCCACCGAGGCCTTCCAGCAAGGCCCGCCCAGCGTCCTCCTCTTCCTGGCCCTGGTGTTGCTTCGGGCTACCGGGTGGTGACAACGTGCTGTTGTCGCCGCCACCGCCGCCATCGCCGCCACCGCCGCCGACATCGTCTCCGAGCCCCAGTAGGGCTCTAAGCGCGGCCTCTTCGTCGTCCTTGGTCTCCTCCTGCTTTTTGACGGCTCCGGCGGTCGAGAACCGACCAGAGCCATCATTCTCGCCATCCCTGTCGTCATCTCCTTCGCCCGCGGGAGCGTGAGTTGGAGCACCCACGCTGGATACCGAGCCCTCCTTCGTGGCGGAGGAAGTTGCCGCCGCCGATACGGATATTTTTTTCCCGGATGACGATGGCGACGGGGGAGTGCTTGTCCTACTCGACAAACATCCGGCCTCCATTGTCCCCCCAGTGGCACTCTCACCGTCGCCGCCTTCGTCTGCTTTTCTCTCAACATCCTTGCGCTCTTGTCCTGGTGCGCTGCTCGCCTTTAGCCCTCCCGGTAGCACCAGGGAGGGGAGACCCCTTCCCCCAACCGGGGGCAAGGCCCCGAGGAGACCGAGTCTCTGCCGGGCACCGCCCATCGGTGGCGGCGGGAGCCCCGCCAGGGAAGACAGCGACGCCAAGCCGCGAGGCGACGCGAGAGGCGAGGATAGAGGCGACAAGGAGCCCCCTTCGTTCGACGCTGACGGTAGTGGGAGGGACGGCGGTGGAGGCGCTCCCGGGGGCTTGGCAGCACCCATCTCCCCGGGTTCCCGTTCGGTGGTCTTCGAGGCAGAGACTACGTCGTCTTCGCTGCTTGAGGTTTGGTCCCCCTGCCGACGTTCCTCAACGATGAGGTGATCGTTCTCCGAATACCCTGGCGTTGTAGTCCTACCGGCAGAAGCTTCCGTTTGTCTCTTGAACAGAGACTCGTTGAAGGCGCTGCGGGTGTTCTGGCCGGGGGGGGTATCGTCCACGGAGTCACCGTCGTCGTCGAAATCTTTGGCCACGTTCTTTGCGTCGGTGGAGACCACGGCATCATCACTAGCGTCGCCCGTTTTCATCCCTCCCGGTGCGGTCGCAGTGTCTCCGACGGATGCAACTGCGGCGATGGCCGGATCAGCAGTGTCTCCGGTGTCGTCCGCTCGCTCGTTGTCCTCCGAGTTGCTCTTCGTTCGGTTGATGAGTCCGTTCCCGCTCTCCTCCCCGATGCGGATATCCACTCCATTGCTGCCGCCTGCTCCTTCTTCGAAGTCCTCGATTTCGATACCGTCCACAAGCTCCTCTTCTATCTCGGGAATATCCTCCTCTTTCTCCTTCGCCTCGTTTTGTTCTCTGCCGCTCCCCCCGGGACCGGGCTCTACCAGCAAGCTTTTTTGGTCGTTGTTCTCCTCGAGGGATGTCGCGGTGGCGGCGGTGGTGGTGGCAACGTGAGAGCCTTCGCTCGTGTGCGGGGACGAACGACCCTCGACGTTATCCTCGCTAACTCGGTGTTTGTCCTCACGTTCGTGGTCGGCGTAGTCGTGGATAACGTAGTGCCCTTCCTCTTGATCTCCACGTGGCTCAACGAGCTTGGTGTCGGTCTCACCGGGGATCATTTCTTTTTCTTTTTTCGAGCCCCCAACCCGAGAGACGACTTGAACATCGACCCCTCTCTCGTCGCTGTCTTTGTTCAGCTCTCGTTCTACTCTCCTTTGGTCGTCGTTACCGTATCGCGGAGACAAACCGTCCTCGTCCCGCTTCTCCTCGTCTTCGCGAACTCGATCGGTCGCTGCCTCCTCGACCGAAGAACCAGTAGCAGCAGCGGCGGCGGCAGTGTTCCCAACCATCCCCGCTGATACCTGCTCGTCCCCTCCACCAAGTTCGCCGCTTGTTACTTGCTGCTTCACGGCGGCGATATCAACATCATGCTTCCCTTCCTCGCTCCCTATTCCGTGAAAACTGCCCCCTCGCGCACTCAGGGGCGCGTAGCTCGTTGCGATTCCACCGTCTTCCGAAAGGTCGCGAGTTACACGCGGCACTTCCGGGGTGGGGGCTGGGGTCGGCCCGGTTGACAGGCGGCCGGAGTTGTCAGAGTCGAAGTCCTCGGATTTCTGCAAAAGCAAAGGCTGCTTAAGATGCCCGTGCTTTTGGGGCGTCGATGAAGCGGGCTGGTATTGGGGCTCGTTGACGACCATCTGTTCAGGTGTGATGGGGTATTCTCCAGGTAGGTGGGCCCGACCCTCAGAGAGCAGGCGCGAGACTAAACGCTTCAACTGCATGCGAGAAGAGACGGCCCCCGTGCGCGGGGGGGGTGGATGGGGGTTGGTTCAGGCCATCGTCGTTCTCATGGTTGAAGAATATTCTCTCGATAACGCAAGAGTGCGTGGAGGCTTACTGTAGCACGTACTCATTGTAACGGTTCATCCTTATTCGAGAGTAACAAAAGCAGTGTCTCATTTTCCCTCCCTTGATTTTTTTGGCATGTGTGCTTCATAGCGCAAACTTTTGCGGTAAAAATCTGTGGCCGCACTCTAAACATCGACAGCAGCAAAGAAGTACAGTCCGCAATAAAACACACACCATGGCGATAAAACACTATGATTGCATATCCTTGCACCCCCTCACGAAAAAATGATGAGGGGAATGTTCGTCGATTTCTGTCCACGCCAAACTCGACTTCATGAGTGTCTGCAGAACAAAAAGTTTGTGAACTCCATGTTGTGAGTGGTGGCATAGACTATCTGAGGCATACCTGGTTCACTGACACCATGTCCGGGCCAAGGTGGCGAGGGTGTTTCTTTTGAAGGGCATCCACTACGCCTGACACATCAAATGTCTCGGGCGATAGCTGCTCGATTTGCACCTCCACAATTGCGATGCCTGGGAAAGGGGCGAAAAGAGCAAGTAGGTACAGCATGACGCGTTTATGCTCCCGGTACCATGCCCTTCTAAAGAGAATCAGTGCCAAGAGAACGCCCTTGGTCGGACTTTCTCTACGCGGTGACAATGTAATAATCATACCCGCGGCTGCAATGAGCACACAGCAGCAGCTGTGTCGAAGGTGAACATCTACAGTACATACATTTCGCATCTGGAATCCAAACAAGGTTGCCACAACCATGATACTGTACGAGAAATATCCAATGTAATACATGCCGTGCTCTCCGGTGCGCGAGTACGTACTATACATATCCAACACCCATCCGGTGGATCCATCGAAGCTCGCTTCATGTATTTTGGATCGCAACATTCCGAGATGAAACCTTCTCCCTCACCGGCATCAGGCTTTTGATACTCAAGGGCAATCGCTGGCTTCGGGGAGTACTTGAGGCCGAAGCGCTTGGGCACGATCTGCCCGGTCATGTTTTCTCTAGATCTCACACCACAGTGGGTGTGGGTTGTGTTGTGTGCGGCGCTTGATCTGGTGGCGGAGACTGGAGGAGATACAGCAGTAGTATCGCACAAAAATGCGGTGGAATCGACGCCGATTCGGTGATGATGTACCGCAGTAGACTTCAGACTTCAGACTTCAGCAGACAGTAGTAGGCGGATGACGGATGACGCATGACTTTTCCGCAAGAGAATTCGCGCGCAGAGCAAAGGTTGGCTTTCATTTCAAACGGATTTCATGCCCCGTCCAAGTCACACACGGACCAAGGGTTGGGGCCTTCTACTATTGGATAAAGGCTGACCATTTGACTACGTGCAGAGTCATCGATGACTGTGCACGTAGTCAAATGGTCAGCCTTTATCAAATATCTACCTCAAGTGACCCACAGCACGCCACTTGCACACAGAGCGAACGAACGGACGGAACGGGTGCGGTTGGTGAACCGAGGAAGAAGATAAGTACTCTATGGCGAGAAGACACCGTTCCGAAACAACAACGGCACTGCCATTGTTGTAGCACAGCTGGGCATTGAAACGCCGAGCCCTGTTGCAGCAGTTTGTGGGTGCGCGAGATGGGGAATGAATTATTGACAAAGTAGGTTTTTTATGGACGCGGGGTTCCATGCATACAGCAGTGACATCATGTCTGCCCGCATGCGAGAGACCTTTACGAGCCAGTAAACGGAGTCCGACGGCAAGACTGAGGCGTGAAGAGAGCATTGCTTTCGTCAGAAGCGGTTCAATTTCATGATCCGGGTCCCATACAACGGTACTCCCACCCCAAGCACGTTTGACAAGGTGTGCACCCCGCGCCCAAGATCGTCACACCCCACATTCCGTCCATTCCCACATTCGACCCGATCTCTTCACCTTCAACGCTGATCATCCTCCGTCGGGCAAGCCACCCTTCTTGCTCGAGTTTGCTCCAACGCCATCGTCATGCCGCAGCAACGCTCTTGGGCCGTTGCGGTAGGAATTATGGCAGGCGGCTTGGCTGCCGTGTTCATCACTCCTGCGGTAGACGCTCATATCTACATCGTCGAAAGCCGGCAGCAAGTATGGACTATTGACCGTACCTACAGCATAGTTGTCGCGAGACCCCTCTCTGTGTAGTGCTTCGATCCTTCGTGACACGCGTAAGCCATGCGCCGCCTCCGCGTCCATGTGTCCATAACGGTATTGTACATCCGGGAGAATATATTCTCCTACGTCGTTCCGTAGTTCTCTTCAAATTAAAGCTCTGCTCACGCGCCCCAAACCCGCCGTGCTGTTCTGTCTGTCGCGTGCTCTGGCCCTCCGTTCCAGATACTACATGTCTGCGGTCTATCACGAAGAGTAAGTGGCGTTGTTGTTTGACGTCGTTGACTCACGTTTCTTTGGCATATAACCTCCCCTCTTTTCTAACTTCAGTAAATTGTTTTGATTGCCTACTTCTCCTGTGTGGTTGTATGCGTAAGCCCAACGGTCTACCCCAGGACGCCCATACAACGCGCTTTGTTTTCAACGTCAACCACCGATTCGGTACATACTGCTGTGCGACCTCTATAAAGAGAGTGGAAATGCGAGCTTTCTAGTCAAACCGGAAACGTTTCGTACTCAGCAAGACTGACAGATTCGAGTTTGGCGCTTTGAGTCAGCCAATGTATGTAGGTTACTCCGTATTTGCGTCGCGTCCCTGATGTGCTACTGTAGATGCGAAATGTAAAATATCGCAACCAAAAAAGAGATGGTGGTAAATGTGCACCATACCAACGGTGTTATGCGTGAGTTCATCGTCTAGGGCGAAGAACGCTTTTTGAAATAGGTTCATTGAACACGCTTGGGACAATCTTCGTCCTGACCGCGAAAGCAACATCTCTGGGAAGCTCCCTAACTGCTCCCCCATCCAGTCAAACTCTTACTGAATCCCGTATGAATGGTTTAACGAGGTTTGTCGGCGAAACTCCGGCTCAAACCTCAGTTGCCTGCACAAACGGGGCAGCGTTTGAAGAGTCTTCAGCAAAGTGTTGATTTTCACATGGCGCCGGCCTCCGGCGTGTTTCGTGCCATCACGAGCGTGCACATGCCGGGGCTGTTCCTCCCTGCGAAAGGGGCGAGTCATGTTTGTGTCCGTTTTCCAATTCAAACGGTTATTTCCACAGCTGCAGCTGCCGCTGCAAACGTGCGTAATCAAAGTAAACGGACCGAACGCACTATAAATGCGTTCTTAATCCTGATGAAGCGCATGCTCCGTTGTGACCAGATGGTGTTTATGGTGGCTGTCAAGGCTGGCAGCAGTTGGCGCTAGAGCCTGTCACAAGAGCAGGGCGACAGTGAACAAGACCTTTTAGTTTCAACCCCTCGATGCATGTATCGTTGCACACGTCGTAACACCATCTACCCGTTCAATTCTCTGAACACGAACTATTGAACGATCACGTCGCTTCCCTCAATTGCACCGCCCGATACCCCGCCTCTATCACTCGTAGGAGGACGTGTGGCCCGGCCAACACAGACAGTTTATACCAACTGCCGCTTGACAGTTGCCGATGTTGCTGTCCAAGTACTGAACACATTCTTACCTCGTCGCACCCCTCCATCCCGCCGTTATAAACCACACCGTCGTGTATTGTTCCCTGCACATGGGCGGCGTCCTCCGTCACGAACCACGAACAGCAACTTCCCTCAGCTCGAGAAAAATGCCGGGGCCTACAACGCGGGAGGGTAGGTGGAAGTCCAGGACCGCGCCCGCAGGCTCACCGACCCTGCCATCCTGGCCGAGTACGGCGACGGATGGTACACCCAGACGATAAAGGTGGCGCGGCGTGTGGCCTGGCTTGGTTGCCTTTTTGTTATGCCGACGTTGTTGTTGCAAACGCGCATACACGCGTGCGTTCTCTCACTTTGTTTGTGGTGTTCGCGATCACCCTCTTCTGCCAGCACAAGGTAGCCGTCATCTACCACCGCGGTATCAACACTTGATGGATGGCGTGGCATGCTACCAACCGGGGGCAACGATTCGTATGCACGGCGGCAGCGCACCCCCCCCCTGCTCGTTCGTCTTTGTCTTTTAGTCTCTTGAACACCACAAATATATTTTCGGTTGGCGTGAATAACGAGTCTAGAATGACTTGGATTCGAGACATTTTTCGACATCTCGCTACCCCCGTACAGGCGGTGCCATGTTGTACGCCGTAGTCCGAGATGAAACAAATGCATAGTTGGGTCTCTTGTTGCCCACACCCGCGTATTGGACTGTCAAGTGCAAAGTGTGATTCGACCCGAGAACTTGAATGGCGCGGTGAGTGAATGTGCCCCTCCCCCCGTCACTCCTGTACGTACCCCCAAACTCATTTCTTTACTCAAGTGAGATGGCTCCCAACGGGAACTACATCGAGCCTCAGGGAATCTCCGTCCGGCACGGGGTGTGCGGCGACCCGAAATCGGTACGTTTCTCACGACCACCTACTTGAACCTAAACGCAATCTCACGACCACCTACTCATATCCTAAGCGCACGTCGTTGTGACCCACTCTCTGTTCTCACTGCTGTAGTTCATGCTCTGCCCTGGTTGTCATCACAAAGTGTGTGGTCTTCACGCTAGTGTTCCCACGAGTTCGCCAATTCATGCTGTACCTGTACCAATGCTGTGCCAGGTACCATATTCGAAGAGGTAACCTCGTAGAAGCACACGTGTGGTAAGTTTTGACGTTTCGCTGGGGGGGCTGTTGAACAGCTCTTCTGGTGCCAGTCCAATCATCAGCGGTCGTGGTGCCCCCATCGGCCAAGGGAGGGACGCGTATTGCACAAGAAAAACCTCCAGCAACACCGCTGTACTGCTGCTATGCTGCTGACGTGTTGTATTATGGACTTGTCATCTTCCACATTGGTGCTACCGATGGCGAACACTGCATAGTTACAGGCTGAAACCGTCGATGGTACCCTCTCCTCTGGGTGTACGATAAAGAGTCCAACCCGGTTTTGATGTTTTTTCCGACGTCACCTTCTTTTGTGTACCCCCCGCCCCTCTCAAAAAGGCCCTCAAGACCTGTATACTCCAATCAAGGTCACCCAGCTGAAATTTCTGTCTTCTGTTTGCCCCCCACCTTTCTTTCCTCCCTTGTATGTACACCCCGTGGTCGCGCTTGCTGCTGCCTCGTTTTGTCAGGGTGATCAGGGTGGAAAGGGCGGTGAGGACACTTACAGCACGCCCAACAAGGACTGGCCGGTCCTCCAAGAGATCAAGCAGGGCCAGTCTATGGAGATCAAGGCCGTCACGAAGGCGTGGCACTATGTGCGTGTGTACTTCCTGTGCTGTTCCATATGAGACATTGTGGAACAAGGGGAAGGAACCAAAAACTGTGTTGTTTCACACAAAATTGATGCGGGAGAGGGGGAAACTTGAGGAGAATACACACACGTGAATCGTTGTGTCGTGAAAGACACCTCCTGCCAACCGATCGTGACGAAAGGTCGAGGGAGGGAACCGCCGACCACATTCTAGCTTAGAACTGGACCGATACACGGCAGTTTGGGACTCGTTGCAACAGTGTTCATCACAACCGCACGGACACCGTATCCATTTGTAAGGCATTAAACCCTTGTGTTCATTTTTTTGTGTGTGGACCGTTTAAGATGGACTGGAGCAAAAACACCCGACGGTTTTCGAACCACAGACAAAGGAACGAATCGCCCCCCCCCCGCCCCCCGCATTATTTTTTCCTCGTGACGCAGGGGCACTTGGAGTTCTTTCTCTGCGACACCGAAGACCTCGAAGATCCCGACGGCGTCTCCACCCAGGTACATATGTACGCGACACAACCGCACCACTCGGTGGCTCACCAAAAACCAGACACTTGAGACATGCATGCGTGGATGAAAGTATCCGTGCAGCAGAGGAAAATCATGAGCGGCACGTTGACCTTCAGCAGCGCTGCCTCCCTTGCTCGTCCCCGCCACCCTGTGCTGCTTCTGCTGCACCGTTTCCACAGTAATTATCCATCTGGCCGACGGTTGTTGCTCCTGCTGACCCCCCACCCCGATACCACGACGACGCTGCCCGCCACCCGCAGGAGTGCTTCAACAAGTACCCGCTGACACCCTCGAAAGGCGATGGCGTCTACAGCCCCATCTACCCCAACTACCTCGGGCGCTACTGCGCGGACCCCCCCTGCCGTGAGAACGAGACAGAGCAGGACTACGACTGGCGCGCCGGCGGCGGCTACGTCATGACCATGAACTACGACCTGCCCGACAACTTCGTCTGCGAACACTGCGTCCTCCAGATGTGGTACTGTGAGTAGTGCTTCGTATTGTAGGCCGGTCAGGCGTTCTTCGTAGGCCGGTCGCGGCTCGTTCTGTTGCTCATCTTTTCATTTGTGCGTGTTTGCGCGTGTGGCGAGCAGGCGGGCGGAGACACTTCTCTCCCAAACTTGTGAAGAGTTTTCTCGCGCTCAAGTTGGTCTGGGATTCTCCCGGGTAGAAAGCGAAACCTTCGCACACAACCCCCCGCCACTGGCAGTAGCGTACCCTCCGCTGGAGGCGTTTCCCTTGGATCTTGGGTCTTAGTCGAATGCCGACGATTCGCATGCCTCCCCTCCGAATCCAATCCGGGTATCTTGCGCTGGAAAAGATTGCTCATGCAAAACGACGGTGTTGTGTTTGCGTCGCCGGCTACATCGCTCATGCCCCTCTGCCACCCCCCCACCCACTCTCCTTGTTGGTTCGACACGACACACGTCACCGGGCACAAGTGCTACCACCCTGGATACGAAGAGTTCAACCCCGCCTCCTGGGGGAGCGAGTGCGCGCCCAACAAGTCCGACTGGATTGACCCGAGCATCGACTACTGCGGCGACAATGAGTGTAACATCGCTGAAGAGTTCTGCGCGTGCTCCGACATCGCGATCACGGCCGGTGCGTGAAAGCAATTATTGGCCGCAGAAACGAGAGAGAGAGAGAGAGAGAGAGAGAGAGAGAGAGAGAGACAGAGAGAGAGAGAGAGAGACAGAGAGAGACAGAGAACGAGTAATGTCATATGTAGTACTCCTCATCCCTAAGCTCAACTTTGGTCATTCGCGAAAAGCGTGTTCCGGGTGTCTCCTCCTTTCCTCTGTCCCCCCCGGTGTTTGCCATCGGGGTTGGGTTTTCGTCGCTTGGCA
>CACKRE030004149.1:301157-318188 GCA_902602495.3 Ectocarpus sp. CCAP 1310/34
CCCCCCTCCTTTCCTCTCCCTCCGACATGCTGCTCCACACAACAACAAAACAACTGGTGTCTCCCTTGCCCCTTTTTCATCTAATCGGCAGATGGATCGTCGCCCGCGGAGACCCCGACGCCCAGCCCCGAAGCCGCCCCTACCGCAACCGACCCCCCCGTCGACGTGACGGCGGAGCCCACCGCTGCTGCTACCGCCGCACCCCTGGATCCGACCCCAGCTCCCATCGACGAGACGGCGGAGCCTACCGCTGCTGCCACCCCGGAGCCCACCCCGGCTCCCGTGGAAGAGACGGCGGAGCCCACCACTGCTGGGACCACGATGACCTACGTACCCGTGGAAACCACGGCGCCCCCCACGAACAGTGACGTCGGCGGCGGGAAAGAGGCTGAGTACGTCGGCTGCTTCCACGACAACACGGAGGACCGCATCCTGGGGGACAATCTCGACTCCGTGGACATGACCACCGAGGTGATGATGAAGACGGGCGTCTTGCTGGCTAGATAACGGTAACAAGAGCAGGAACGGGGAGAGAGCATCTATATTGCCGTCGTATATCTGTGGACTTCTGTTTATCATGTAAACTGCCTTGTTCCATCGATGAGCGTTGGCCATCGGCCCCCTCCCACCCGCGGCATGCCTTTGGCCCTTGGGAGACATCCCGGTTGGGAGGAGAAGTATTCGATATTGACGGGTAGAACTGTGTGCCTTCGTCACTACATGAGTTTGTACCTGAGGCAAGCACCAAGGTCACTCCGTCTCTACTTTTGTTTCGGTCACTGGCGTTCAGGTTAGCCTGGCGCACTGCACGGAGCTGGGCGCTGTGTTCATGGCAAACCAGTTGGGCTTCGAGTGCTGGTGCTCTGCCGATGAGCTCCTCGACTGCGATCCGCCACTACCAAATGAACGACGCCGCCGCTGTGTGCGACATGTCCTGCCGGGGCGATGAGGTACAGCTGCAGCAAGAGTGCGAGTAGTAGTTTGACGTGGTAGTCGTGGTGCGGAAAACTTCAGTGCCAACCTCTTTGTGGCAGCAGCGACTACGGACACCACCAGCACAAGCGTAGGTCGAGGTCAGCATCTTTTGGCATTTCTGATGACACGGACGGGTGTGCCCAGATCCGAACGAAGGGGACAGGCAATCCCTGCCGACATGGTGGTACTTATTTTAGCCTATACGTGATTGCGGTGTTGCTCGTTGTCCCGAGAGCGGCGGCTTCTTCTGCCCGTCCCAGTCGTAGAATAGCCCCAACCCCGGAACTCAAATCGTGGCCAGCCGTTCGGTCAATACCGTCATCGAGCCACGAAATAACCCATCGATACTACACCTAATGTGGTCGAAATCTCGTCGTGAACATCAAACACGTCTTTCCCCGCCCTTCTCGACGCAGACCCAGCCTTGCGGAGGGTTCAACTCGTTCGATCTCTACAAACTCCAGACGACGTCGACGGTGATGTTCTCGGGCATTCCGGTCGAGGCCTACAAGCAGGTGGGACGCAAGTTGCAGCTACTTAGTCACGATTGTCTCTTCACTATAAGTGAGTGCCATGTACCCGATTATGCTTGTGGCGCCTCACCATCTTAAAAGGTTGCTATTGGGTTCCCGTGGTTGCTGCCACCAGGGGCAGTGGACAAAAAATACAGCTTGACTGAGATGCGGCGCAATCCAACCCACCCCGTGTCTTGTCGATTCTCACTACCGCAACACGTGGTATTCGATAACCTAGTGCGGCCGCAAGGACTGGACCGGGTCGACGTGCTGCATGGACGGCTCCGACTGCACCCAGATGGTCGAAAACGGCTGCACAGAAGACAGAAAACATCCGATCGGCTTGGGCTGCTGGACAGATCTCTGACGTTGTTGACCATGGTCGGGAGTGCACACGATCCTTTGGGCACGAACCGGGAGCGAGAGGGGGATGTATCGTACACCGGCAGACACAGCAGTACTCAGTGATCCCGCTGCGCACCTGTTACAATTTGGAGGCTTCCGTGACTCTGAATAAGTGCATGTCTAGGACATGAAAAGGCTTCTTTGATGGTTGCATTGTATCAAGGAACGACTTGCTGTGACTCAAACGAACTGTTACACTCTACTAGAATAGAAGGGTTCTGCCCACGGGTAGCAGTAGTAGCGGTCGTTTAGCCTCAAGCAGGAGCTACGTCGAACAAAAGTTGATTTGTTGCCGCAGCTCTGAACAACCCCAACCAATAACCCCTCCGCCCCCCGCCCCCCTCTTTCCCCGTGCGCCCACAACACCCAGTGCCGTCCATCGGTCACCGTCATCAACACCCCTTCACCCATCAGCACCACGCGCCCGCCCGTCGCCCTCCCCACCTCAGCGTCCGTCGACCCCCCTACCATAGCACCCGTTGCCCCTCCCCCTGTGGCCACACCTGCTCCGGTCTCCGAACAAACGCGGTAAGGACGCTTCTCACTCACCGCTTCTACCGCGGCGAACATGATGCCAATGCAGTGTGTCAGTCACTTTAGTGGGACGGCCTAAAACAGCACACGAACGCCAGTACTGTAGTCAGCCTCCCCCAGGGCAAACATTCCCGCACAAGCAAACCTGCCTAATCTCCCCACCCGCTTCTTGCTCTCCCCCGCCCTTCCGTTTCAGCGGCTGCATGGTCGTACGCATGGAAGCCGAAGACCTCCCGGTTCTAGGCGACTGGTGCGTCGTGAACGACGCCGACGCGAGCGGCGGGAAGTATATCACATGGGAAGGCTTGTCCGAGGGGCAGAACAACGGGGACCCCGCAGACGGGGACATCATGTCCGCCTCGATCCAGGTCCCGACCGCGGGCACCTACTCGTTCAAGTGGCGATGCGCCAGCCCGACGGTGTCGAGAGTGATAAGGGCAACGACGCCTGGCTGAGCTTCCCCGACGCTAAGCGGTACAGGCCGGCGGGCACCCAGCAGAGCTACGGCACGTTCATCAAGGTCTACGGCAGGGCCACGGACGGAGACTTCGAGCACTCGGGGACCGGGGAGGACTCTCACGGCCACACCCAGATCGCCATCGAGTTCGAGGAGGCCGGCGATTACGCCATGGAGATCTCCGGCCGCTCCCACGGCAGCAGATCGATCAGATCCTCGTGTTTGGAGAAGACCTCAGCGTGGATGAGGCGGTGGCGAACACCGGCTGCTAAGGGCTGTGATGCCCTCGTGCGCGGGGACGGGGCTACTAGCATTATTGGGGTTGCATACCTTATCTTTCTGGTATGCACACCTCTCTTTCGTCTCTTTGTCCCTGCCGTCTAGGGTCATGTTGCTGTTGGCAAAGAGAGTGCGTAGTGAGGCCTCGTTGTTTTCAGCTCGCATGCGATGGTGTGTTTTTGCTTTTCCTGATTTCACCCTGGCCATCCCGGAAGCAGTTGGTTGATAGGAGTATCATAATATCCATGTGAGTAAATGCAATGGAGCCCTCCCCTCTACGCGTACAGCCATGTGCGCGCACAGGAGGTTTGTGATGTTTTGTTGGATATCGATATTTTTTATGCGGGTGAGTGAACAAACAGTAGTGCGTTGATTGCTGCGATACGAGCCCTGCTAGATTTGATCATTCGGACAAAATGAATTCATGCGCCACCTCCGTGGTTTACTGTAGTGCTGTAGTCTATCGGAGTGATTATATTTGAAGACTTTGCTACAGTTTCGATGGTATTCCCTTCTCATAGTTGTTTACTTGGACTAGGCTATTATCTGTGCCGTTCCTTGTCTGGTAATGTAGTGCCGTGTTGAAGAAGCTGATACCAACTCTCCCGGAGGCGTGTTGGCGGTATTGGAAGTTTACCGTGTTCGTGTACCATCACCGATTGAAATGACGTATGCATACTCCTGCTATCGATTGCCGGGTAGTGGTTTCTGGGTTTTTGATTACGTGTATACATGAGTCCAGCCCAACTTCTTTGTGGCAAATGTCAGGTTTGGCTCCAGGCGGAGGCCTGTCGTATTCGATTATATCATTGAAATTATCGACAGGGAGGGCCTGCAGCCAGAGAGGTCTAGTACGTGAATAATGCCCGTGTGAGCACATGAACCAAATCAACTTTGCAGAAATAGATTGTTAGTCTACTGGTAATGACTTGTGGAAGCGACCGACGAAATCCGCAATACCGTATCGCGAGAGCAGTTCCGCGCCGAACCGTGGAGTCATCATCGGAAAACTTCACGAGGTTCCAGGTCGTCTAATTTAACTACACTAGTACAATTACAGCATTGGCCATACATGGCACGCTGCACAGGCCCCAGATCAAAGATGTACCGCCTTGTGTACCATGTGGTGCTCCCTGTCGAGAGGTAAATTTATCGACGCCTGTTGTGGACGAATGACTACTCGGCCGCCAGTCAGAGGGGGTGTGGTATCTTCGCTAACACCCGCCGTGTTGTGCAAGCGCTCGACACTTACACTTCACATCTCGTTCCTCATCTCCTATATGGGTAGTCGCCAGACTAGGGGATTCCCGAGTTCAGATCATCTTGGGCACTGGTGACCCGCACACAGTAATAGGTACAGAGTTTGGTCTATATCAGCGATGGAGCGTGGAGCGTGGAATCTTCGAGGCGCCGAGATGCGGCGAAATCGACGCCGATTCGAGGCTCATATCCATCAAAATTCAATTTTCACAAGAGCCCAGTGATGAGGAGCGAGACAACAGAGAGGTTAGGTGTCACCGTCACCTCCACCAACGGGTGCGTGATACCACCCTTCAACTTGCATCGGAACCAAGGCTCCAACCGTCCGCTGTCTTCAGCATGGTGAGGAGGCACAGAGTCTGGGTGGGTACGGACGACCAAGCGAAGAGTGAGCAAAAACATCGAGAGGCAGCAGCATCAGCAGCATCCGGGAAAATCATCGTTCGATTGAGGCCGGTACTCCCGCAAGAAGTCGCGGACGGAGAAACACAGAGCGCATCGGCAACAACACGCGGGTCAGTGGTGGCGTGTTTTTCTTGGCTGGAAGAGTGGTGGGGCACATGCCCTTGTCTTAGGGTTCATCTTGCGTTGAGTGGAGAGCCGATCCTGCTGCCTCTGCTGCTGCTGCTGCTGCTGTACGTTGGCAGGACAGCAAGCTTGGTAATGGGAGCAAATATTTTCTGTTCTGAAACACCCCATGGATCCTCGATCATGATGAAGGCTCACCCGCTAGATCTAACTGCCGGTGCCACTGCTGTGTTTCAGAGGTGAGGTGAAGCTGAAGCTTGTGAGAACAAAGAACTACCGAAGCGCACGCACCCAGCGCCGGCACGAGCGCGAGGAGCAGCCGACGGTGCTGCAAGTTGACAGCGTCTGTGGACCAGACCGCAGCACCTCGGAGGCAAGACGGGACGGGTTTGATTTTCTTCTTCAGTCAGTACATCACGTCGCGCCAGTTGCACAGTCGTCACCTTGGTACACTAGCACACGTAAGTATGGTAAGATGGAGATATCCCAGATGCTGGTTGGTGCGTCAAACATGTCCCGTACACTGGGGCCCAAATAGACGGACCACAAAGGAAGCAAAGCACACAAAAAAACAAGGCAACGTTCATAATGCGTTGGAACAAATAATTGGCCTCGTATCCTGATTGGCATCAAGCCTTTGCTGCGGAAACCCGACAGGAGACGTGTACTTTCTAAGCAACACCATGCATGGATGTTCTTCAAGTTCATCCTTTGTCTCAGAAACATGCGCTGCATTTCTATATCTCCTGATTGTCTTAGGGTAAACGTTGGCTTCGGTCGTGACAAAATATCTGGCCAAGGGTCGGAAAATCGGGCCCCGGCTCTCAAATTCAATATTCCACCATGACTATCCGCTCCCTGTACATGAATGAATGCGCCTGGGAGAGGCCATTCGACGGGTAACCATATCACCGTATCCCACAACAGTCGCCTCACGGCAGCTTAACCCCTCTACTTTGGATTTCAGCTTATTGAAATATCACACGAGAATGCAACACGTTTTCCATAGCAAGACTCCGTGGTACATATGAATACGAACCAAGGCAGGTGGCCTCCAAGCCAAAACCACTCCGGCAACATATAGGGCTGACCGGGACGCAACAAACGTGTTCGAATTGTGGGCAGGTATATGCTACCGCCGCCTCACGCCTAGTCGACCGTGCCGTCACCGGGGGTGGCGCACTCTTACTGGTAGCGGGCACGCCTGGCTCCGGCCGCTCACACACACTCTGGGGGCCCCTGCCAAGGCAACAGGGTGCTGTTCCCCCCAGCGCGGTGGCCGAAGCGCCGGTAGGAGAGCCGGGTGTCGTGCCTCTTGCGCTCGCGGACCTCGCCCGACGTTGGCGGTGCGGTAATGGCAGCCCGTTCTGGTCGTCGACAGCGGTAACAGGAACTTGTTCTAGTGCTTCTTCGTCCTGCCCGTTTTCGCTGCCTTTGGCCTTTTGGGTCTGTGCTGCCGAGGTGTTGCCAGGTGGACTTTCGAAACGCAGCGACGGGGGGTTGGAGACGACGACAGTGGCAGAGGCAACCACGCGTGACCTGCTGCGATCGCCGCCTTCTCCTTGGAATCCTGGTGGCGATGGCAGGGGAAGGAAGCCGGCGCAGTCGCCGCGCTCTTCGAGCAGGTGGGCGACATCGGCGAGGGACTTGCTGACAGGTTTGACGTCGTCTCCTTCACCTCCTCGCCCCTTACGGTTCTCTGCCGGAAGCGGCGGCGGAGGTTTCGCGCGCCGAAACTCGGTGGGAGGAGGACGAGCAGGAAAAGGAGCAGTGGCCGCCGCAGACGGGGTGTTGTTGGCGTCGCGTGTGCTCGCTGGAGTGACCGAGGTCCACGCGAACGGGGTTGAGGCAGCTCTCGCGTTGTTCCGGCGGGTAAGAATAAGCGGTGGGGTTTGAAGGGGCGAGTCGTATTTGGTACCACTTTTCTCGTGGCTTGCCCTCTCAGCTGTCTTGAGAAGAACACACTTCACAGTCACCCTCTTTCGGTTCTCGAACTCGGTAGCCGCACATCTCTTGATATGCTAGCACCAATGACCGCCAGAATGCACCAATATTGGCAAGGATGCGTCTGAACGGACCGAAATGTCTGAAATTTCCGTCGCTGACGCCGCTGCACGCCCGTATCTGTCCAACACCCTTGCGGCCCGCCCCTTGCTGTACCCTCTTCGATGTAGGGCCTGCGGAACCGGCGAAAGGAAGGTCATGTTGTCATCTCCGCGAGACTAGTCTCGGTGTGCGGCAGTGACAAGCGTGCCGACAAGAAACGGGTGCCGGATAGTGCGTCGGTGAGATTCGTGCTCTGTTGTATTGACATTGGCTCTGGTTTTATTGCACGTGCGTGGATGAGGGGTTCTGCCTGTCCATTTTGATTTTTCGGACTCGGGGGCGGTCTGTGCGGGAGGTAGGTATCAGCCGGTATCCACAGGTGCGGCCAATTTGTCGCTCGTGATTGCTTCGGTGAGTGTTGAATTAAATCATTCCAAGAAGAAACATGACTAGGAGCCTCATGTCGGGAGAGAAAATTTTAATGGCAAATAGACATGCAGGGCGGCACTCGATTTTACCCTTCAGGATGCTGGTCATAAACCGATCACCCGCCCTACCTTCCCCTCCGCACCAGGAAACGGGAGAGCTGGTGTTCGTCGAGCTTGGCGATTGCCCAAACGGTGATCTTCCCGAGACGCTCCGGACTGCACTGGCACACCTCAAGGTACGCGAACAAATCTCGCATGCTACCGAAACGTTGCTGTTGTACTATTTTGTGCACCTGCCCTTCCCCACCCACTCCTTCCGCCACCGGCCGCCAAGCGTCAAGAATCCCGAGAGTAAGTGTGTGAGAGGCGCCAGTGTTGACGCCCACCCGCCCTCCCTCTACCGAAACCGTGTGCCGCCGTACGCACACCTCCCGTTTGGTTGAAACAACAAACGACGCGCACTCCTACGGAGGCAACAACAGGTCGGAAGTCATGGTCTAGGAAGAGTGGACCCCCGAGCGTCTAGATCATCACGACAAGCGACCACGAAGGAGGCAGAGGGCGTGTCGCCGCCGCTGAGTGAGCAGTGTAGCGGTAACCACGTTCGCGGTGGCGGTGGCGGTCTCCGCCATGACCCGTTGTGGGCGCTCTTGAGCGCGTTCGCCCAGGCCGGAACCGCGGGGGCGGACACCCTTCTGAGGTGTCCCATGACGGTGACAGGCGAAGGAGGCGGTAGAGCTGACTTGCGGCCATCAACGCCGCGTCCTTCCAGGAGAGAGGTAGCTACAACGGGTACCATGAGGGGCCCAAGGACAGGGGAGGGGAGGACGGCGAGGGGATCGTCGGTGGGGAGGGGCCCGCTCGTAGTGTCGGTCATCGCCACGCTGCGCTCGGGAGACGGCCGCTTTCTGGAAGAGAAGGCCTTGCTCCATGTGAGAGAGTAAAAGCAGCAGCAAGTAAGGATTTCTTCGTCGATGCCAATGACAACAATTCTCTGTAGATACAGAGCAGAGTCCCTGGAGTGGTGATCAACCGTTCGCCAGCGGGGGAATTTTTCTCTCTTGATATGTAGGGAGGAAAAGCGAGGAGTGGCCGAGGTTTCAAGAAAGTTGGAAGTGAGAGAGAGGGGGCGGGGCTACGTGGGCATCTCCATATCTCCGAGATTCACCTGAATGGTCGCTGTATTCGGTTAATCTTTGTTGATAAACATGTCCGGACCGGTAGAATATTGTTGGTAGTCTTCAGATCTTTAGTGGTCGCATGGGCGTCACTACCCGTTGGAATATACCTATATCGTGGTTTCCGCAATAATTTGTGCATTTCTCACATTCTTATGCTCTACGAGGCACCCAGCCGCTAGGAATTGCCACCCGAACAAATAAACAACTTTTCAAAATCCTTCATCCGCCCTTCTCTGCTCTGCCACCAACCCCTAATCTGGTTCTCGTTTGGTCCACTGGTTTTGCTGTTACCTTCTCGACGACTGGGGGGCGCATCGGCTCCTATGGGTGCATGGAACACCTTGAAAGGTGCTGGCAAAGCCTTGCCGAAATGGGACAGTTTCATGGAGACGTCGACCGCTAAGCCGGGTGAGGCTATTTCATGTCTCCCTCCATAGTGGCGCTGTCTGCTTCCCTCTGCTGAAGAGATTCGTGTTCCCGCCGTCCACGGTATTGAAGCAACTTCGGAGGCAGTACAGGAGGCTTGTCTGAGTAATTGTGAAGTCTGAGGCGTCGTGCAGACGGAAAGGTGCCTTGGTGGAAAACGATGAAGTGATTGACAGAGAGGTGTATGATGCTGAGTGGAGTACCCCACACCCGTGACCTGCTAAATATCGAAACAAACACCGCTCCTCTGGTTTTACTTGGTTGGAGGTGCGTCTTGCAACCATAGTTTTGGCACGCACGCACAGAGTCAAGCGACAGCAAGCCAGGATTTGATCACCGGACGGCAGGCGTGCGTTCATACCGGAAGAAACATCCTAACTTGCCTATCGCCTCTCGATCCCGCATCTTTTTGCCGGCAGATAATGGTTTCGATGCCGAGTTTCTCGTGGCGGTCTTCGCCTACAGGTCCTGCTGGCACGGCGGCAGCGGCTGCTGCAGCGGTGGCGGTGGCATACGGCTCGGCGGCGGCGACGTCGGCCGCTGTTCCCTCCGCTCCGCCGGCCTCTTCCTCAGAAGAGGCGTCGGTGGCGAGGTCAAACTCCACGTTCTCACGCTCGGCGTCATGTTCTTTGTCCAGCAGTGAAGCAGCCGCTACTGCTGCTACCGCCGCGGCCATTGGTGCCGGCGGGGACGGTATCGTGTCTAGCGGTGCTGTCGATGGTGATTTTGGCCCTCCAACCTTTCCATCGAGCGGAGCAGCTTCCCTCACGGCCGAGGAAGACGTGGTGTGCGGCGTCGGGAACAGCAGTACACCGTTTGGCAATGGCAGCGGCAGCACTGCCCAGGCTGTCGGTGGCAACCTCGCGCTGCATAATCTAGGCGAGCTGGCGACCGGGAGGGGACATGATTCTGCGAGGACCGGCGGTGAACCTTCTGGTAGCGTCAGCAGTTACAGGTTGTCCATCGAAGAGGCGGACGAGGAAGTGGAGAAGGCAGGGGGTACGATGAAGGCCTCATCGGAGAACCAGAACTCCGAGCGGCGTATGAGCCCGCCGTGGGACGACTCCATGCTGGGTCTCCGCGGCCTCACCCCAGACGAACTGGTTGCTAGGGTGCTCCAGGTGAGGACGTTTTTGTACAACAGAAAGGCGGAGGAAAAAATTCAGGTCTTGGGTCTCACCAGCTGTATCAAGGACCACAGGCAGAAGATAGTGCGGAAACTTTCACGCCCTATGCACGCGGGCGGACGTATGTTTATTCGGAACACAGGCAGAAACTCTTCATAAACCGGTCCTAGTAATTTCTCTCTGTCTCTCCGTTGGAGTTTTGATTGCCACCGGCACTGCTAAAGTTTTTCGATCCGGGCATCGTTGTCCTTTTCTTGTTCCGCCCGTTCCCAGGCAGAGAAAGAGTCGCGCCACTGGCAAGCCCAGCACGCTCTTGTCGACCGCAAGCTAACCGACCTGTTGACGGCGATGACGAAGCACAGCCGACGACCTGGCGGCGACGGCGACTGCAATGTCCACAGCGGCGGCAGCCTTAACGGGGAGACTGCATGCGTGCCTCCGGAGGATG
Source organism: Ectocarpus sp. CCAP 1310/34 (assembly GCA_902602495.3). NCBI lineage: Eukaryota > Phaeophyceae > Ectocarpales > Ectocarpaceae > Ectocarpus > Ectocarpus sp. CCAP 1310/34. The sequence continues at coordinate 311,767 of CACKRE030004149.1, forward strand.
CTACAACCACTGGGCAGGGGTCATCGGCATTAGCTGCCGGCTCGTGTCCCGAACAGCCGTCGTGTTTCTCGCCCCACAGAGGTGGACGAGCGACAGAAACAACGGAGGAGACGCCGTGGCTTGTTACCCCAGCTGATGTGGGTGACGCGGGCACGTCGCTTGAGACCAATGGTGCCCTAAACCGTGGGTGCGATGGTGCTGACGAGGCGAGAGAAAAAACTGCCAGAGGTATGATTGACGAATGGAATGGCGACGGGATGCCGATTTCGCCAAGGAAAGCAACGATCGACGGTGCACGAGGAAAGAAACCGATGCTACACAACCGCGGTGGCGGCATTGCTGTGGTTGATCACGCATCCACCAACAAGCGTTCTCCGCGGAGCACACCGGTTGGCGTGGCGGCCGCGGACAGCGGCGACAGCAATAATCGTAACAACGACACCAAAGACAGCGGCAACAGTAGCCCGCCTCAGCAGATGACTTTCAAGGAACGTCGTGCCGTGTTCTCCTCCAACAACTCCGTTCCGGCCCTCCCGGGGGCCGTTGCTTTGCCTTGGTCCGTTGCGGTGGGGAAAGTGGACACCTGCAACACGCCTTCGCTGCCCCAGTCGTCGATGCAGCGGACAGGGTCTTGCACACCACCCACCATCGCGGCGTTTTCCCCGGCCGCCGTGGAGGCCGCCCGCCAGAACCTTAAACGCAGCAAAACCTCGGCAAAGCGTGTTTCGGCACTGGTGGGGGTGGCGGCAACCGGAACCTCACCCCGCCGGGGCAGGGGGCCACCCTGCCGTTTGTCTGGCTCCCGGTCGTCGGCCGCCTCGGTAACGCCGGTCTTGCTCTCTTCTTCCGCGGCGTCATCCCCGTCCACCGCGCCGTTCACGCCACCGCGTTCACGCCACCACCGCGGCACCGCCGCCGCCGCGCCCTCCCCGCCGGCGCCGTCCCCGTGCAGCACGGCGGACAGGTTTAGGACTACGCCCGGCAGCCCCGCAAGGCTGTCGTCAGCGTCGTCGACTTCATCGTGGGTGCCTTCGCCGCAATCTTCTTGGGCGCCGTTTTCGCCCCAACTCGAATCGCCCCCGTCCTTTCCGAAGCCGATCACGGAGATGGGGAGGCGAGCGAGAGCTGTCGCTCCAGACGATGGTGGCAAGCTCGATGACGAGGAGTTCGGGGATTCGGACGTGCTGCTGTCCGTTCGGTCAGGGTTCTGGCAGGGATGGCCCGGCGGCCGCTGCCAACGAGCAACGGGGACCCCTCGCGAATCTTCCGTCTCCTTTCTTCCGTCGAAAGTTGATCTTCCAGGAGGGGGGCGGCCCGGTGTGAGAAGCGATGTAGGCATAGGCTCAGGGACGGACCAGCCCAGACACCAGCAGCAGCAGCAGCAGCAGCAGCAGCAGCGGCGGGGGTGTGGAACCGCTAGGCCCGCGACCGGTGGCGATGGTGCCGGCGGCGACGTTTCCTTCTCTCCTGGCGCCGGTGCTTCTTCTTCCCTTTCGGGAACCTCGCGGTCTTGGTCACCGGCGGTCAAGTTCAGTCCGTCGGGACCCCCTTCCCTGTCGCCCACGCATGCCAAGGCCGTATCCGCTTCGTCCTCTTCGATGGCCTCCGTGATTCTTGAGACAGCGGGGGCGGCGCCGGCGGCACCAGCATCGCGTCTGCCGCCAACGGCGCCGACACTAGCGTCTCGCGCGACCGCGTCGCACCCAGCAGCTTTGCAACCTGCACTTGCAGCCACAGAACATTCGGGATCTGCGGCGGCCTCGACCCCGTTTTGGAGTGGGACCGCCCTCAGGCAGAAATCCGTACGATTGCAGCAGCCGTCGGTTTCCAAATGTCACGTTCCTGCTGCTGCCATTTCCGATCCGAACCTCGTGCCCGAGAATGATCGCATCGAGGGAGCGTCACTAGCAGCAGGAACACGAGACGTGGAGGGACGTGACGGGGTCAAGGTGTGCTACGGCAGCTTTGGTGGTGGAGGCGGTGGCGGAGGCGGAACATCAACGAGACAAAAACTCCCCGACTCCAAACGTTCGTTGGCGTCCCCCCAAGATGACGTTGCCGCTTCGTTCCGTGGCGGCGGCGGCGGCGGCGGCGGCAGCGTGGAGGACGCGTGGAAGGAGAGGCCTCCGGGTGTTGGGCCGTGGCCGTTGTTCGAACGGACGAGAGAGGGTAGGGCCTCCCTCGATGACAAGCTGCACGTCAGCAACCGCGGGTCCGCTGGCTCTGGTGGAGGGACGAGAAAGATCGAAAGGTTAACAGCGCCGGAAACGAAAGGCGAGCCGACGGCGAGGGTGGTGATCCCGTCGGTGGCGGCCGAAGCTGACCCCGAAGTCTCCATCGGGAATATCGGCACAATGCAGGCTTCTAGGCTTCGAGCTTTGCGGGAGAAAATGGAACGGCGTTATTCCTGGGCACGCGGGACGACGATACCTGCGACAAAGGCGGCCGCGACCAGCTTAGCGGTCAACATCGCCGCTTCGCCGCCGATCCCTGAGGGATCCCACTCGTCCTTCCACATGTCGGCGGCGTACTCACGTCAGAGCCAGGAGGGGATGGTGGAAAAGCCCTGGGGAACGGCGACGAGCAGGACCGGGGTCGTCGAAGCGCACGCCCACAACAATGGTAGCGGGCCTCCGCCTAACCAATCCTCCGAGGGGTTCAAGCTGATGGTACCGGGTGGGTGGGACCCTCCCAAGTAACGGGCTGGTGCTTGGGAAGGGGAACGTGCGGGACAGGGTGCCTGGGTGACGCGTGTAGGGTGTCCGATGGGTTGTTAATTGTGCGTCATGAGAGAGACAAGAGAGGGAGACGGAGCCCGACTGAGACAGGGAAGACCGAATTGCCGATACAACGGGCGTAGCACTATCTGTGACTCTGTGAACGTGGACGACGGGTCCGTCATTTCAATCCTCCGTGCTATCTGCGTGTTTCGCATACATACATATTGTAGTCTAGACGTCTTTCAGGAGAGCACGGAACAAAAACCGTGGGACGTGTAGGAAGCGCAACCCGAGCGACTGCAACAAAGGATGTATGACGAAAAAGCGGCTGGACAAATGAACATGCTGCCTTCCCTGAGGCGCTGTAGTTTAGGGTGCACCTTTCGCCCCTGTTCGGCTGTGGTGTGAACCATAACTGTGGTGTGAAACTGCGTGTATTTTTCTCGCGAACTTGTTGCTGGTGGTTTGTGGGCATTTCGTGCACGGTGCTGTACGCAAATGTTTTAAGGGACCTGCTTTCGCAGGCCTGCTTTAGCAGGGAGAGTTGCCTCTCGTGAAGGTTCTGTTTCCACCGTTTTTCACGGCTGATACCATGGCCGTGCCGGGTTCTCCTTGGGGACAACACGAACACTTGACACTTTTTTCTCGGCGTCTGCCCGCTCGTTCGTGTAGATAAAATAATTTTGGGCTTGTGCTGGGCAAAAGTGTGAGCATTGACTACGTACGTGGCTATTTTGGTGTGTGAATTCTCCGCTTCAAGACAGCATCTATTTTCTGTATCTGTAACACGCTTGATAGCAGTCGAGAAGGACCCGCGCAGCAAGTTCAAATCCGGCCCAAGTGTTAGGCTATGCCTTGCGTCCTCGAAGGTGTGCATTTTTGTACGCATTGAGGCCAGCCCGGATTCTTAATGTTGTTGGCTGTGGTCTTCATCTCCGTTATTTTTCTAGTGCATGTATGCTTCGTTTCCAAAAACCAAGTCGACTTCTTGTAGCCTACGATTTCTTTCACAGAGCAGGGCGACGTCAGTCACCACACTACCAAATCGCCCATACCGCTCGACAAGCGCCCGCGGTGGCAGGAGACATCACCGACGCCACCGACCGCTGGGACGAACGAATGCCTGAAACAACGAACGCAAACACCGTTCTATTTTACTCCCTCATGCGTTCGACCTTAAAAATTATCCACGGATGTCATCGATATCACTCCACTCCACCACACAAAGATCCCCTGCCGAACTCCAGGTACCCGACCTACAAACATGTACCACGAAGGAGTGCAAGCCAGCCCGTTTTCCCGGGGGGGAAGAAGTTCACCCCCGGCGCCCTTTACCGCAACGAGCCCCGCCCCCCTCCTGCAACTCCCTGATTAAGCTCACGTAGATACGCCCGTATTCACAGCTGTCAACCCGCAAGGCAAAAGCAAGCGAGAGGCTCGCACGTGTCAACACCAACCCAAGAGACCAGCAGTTTTGCGGAGGAAAAATCATCCCAAAACAGCAATGTAATCTTCGTGAAAGGGATTTGAACCTACGTGTATCCGATATATCTGCAAGTAGCTTTCGCTACAAGTACTTTTGTTGCTGTTTTTCGAAACCGAGATTTTTCTCTCTGCATCTTTCCCTGAGACCTCGTTCGTTGTCGTTCCCTCGTCTTCTCCCCAGACCATGAATTTTCGATAACAGACTGACAGCATACACGAGATGGTCTAGTCCACAAATCTCCTTCGCAAAAAGCCACCACGCAAAGGACGAAGCACGCACGCGCACGCCATAATCCCTTACCACCCCCCCACAAGTGCCGCCCCCCGCCCCCATGTTCGTCACACACCCAGGGCAACCAATCGTCGTAGACTTGAAGAACATATCCCTTGTTGTGGTCTCAATGCATCTCCTCTAACCTAACAACTATCGCCCTAGCAAGATAAGTAGACGCTTCGTGGCGTCCCTGCCCATTCGGAGGGTAGGAAAGGGAAGGAGGAGGAGGGCGCACCAAAAGCCCACAGAACCAGTCAAGTCACGCCACCGCCCTCCGTACATAACACAAACACTCGCTTCTACCTTCTCTCGCGGTGCCCCTATCTCTCTCAAGAGCAACAGCACTGCTTGTGAACAAACCTGATTGTAGTTGCTGAAAAACAACCTCTAACTCCCACGATCGAGCACGTGCAACTCCCGTACTCTTTTCCCCGTCCCAGCCAAAAACACACACCTTTCCTGCAGCTACTCTGGCTGCGGCCTCTTCCATAGGGAGGGCGTCACTTTTTGTCACTCACCAACACTGCGACCATTCCAGGTGGATCATCACTAAAGTCTGGTCCGTCTATGTACAAAGAGAGATACGCTGCCGCATGTTGATATAGAACCAGACACCTGCTGCTGCTGCCGCCGCTAAAATCTGTTCCGTGCGGTAAGCAAGACTTCCCGCTGCTTCTGGGTTTTGATGCAGGACCAAAAACCTGCTTCTACAGCGCCGGCGGCGCGGCGCCGCTGCCGTTGATCTTCTCGTACACCCTCGACCGGTTCCTCGAGTCCCTGTTGCCCAGCCACCACCCCACCGCCGCTCCTCCCAGCACGCCGCCCAAGAGCGAACACCCGACGTAGAGCATTACCGCACCGCCGCCGCCGCCTACAGATGAACCCGCGTCATCCTCTCCCACGAAAGAAGGCGGGGAAGACTCCCACTTGTCCCCGGAGGAGGGAATGGCGCCGGCACGGGCGGCGGCGCGGGCGTCCATGAAGTAGTCGGCGTTCGTCTGCCAGACCTTGAGGGATTCAATCTGTCGGGAGGGTGTATGTGTGTGTGTGTGTGACGCAGGGGGGGGGGGGGGGGGGGGGGGGGGGGGNGGACGCTCAACGTGACTGGTCTATACAGATGCACGAGCTAAGCGTGGGGAGACACGTCGCGTGGCGACTGCAAACGCGGGGAGGGGGGAGTAGGGGTATTTCATAGTAATTTTGGTCCCCACGCAAACGACGAAGAGGAGGGCCACGGGCTGCACGCGTCGCAAGATGTCCTGGGTCGCTGCGAGTTGTTTCCGTGTCTTGGTTGCTCTGCTGGTGACCAGCGTCGATTTCGATAACGATGGACGTGGACGACGTGGACGACGGGAGGATGGCCTGTGCTGTCGTCGTTGCCAAGCAGGGCAACACCTCAAGTGCCAACTATTTAGACGTGGAGGCACCTCGACACGTCCACGCCCAACAAGAGTCATTGCTTATGGTGTTTGGGAATCGATACAGCTCAAGAGCTCATCGAGAAAAGAGGGGCTCGGTGTTGGTTTATGAAGGGTAGCTCGGAAGCGTTCCGACTGAAATAGCAAAGCTTGAGAATGGTTGTATACGTCGTGCATGCTGCAGCGTTGACGTTGACGACAATGCCGGTGGCGAACAGTAGCATCAAGCCCGTTCGGCTGCGCAACACTTGGAAGAAGTGAGGCTACTGCTGTGTTTTGCTAGTAGGCAAGGCGGGGAGGAAGAGGGACGACGAGATTCGGACGGATTGCTCAAACATGGGGCTCGGTCGTGGTGCCCATGTACCTTTGCGAGAAGTCGCGTACCATAACAAAATATATTGATGACAAGGAGAGAAGAACGAAAGAAAACCCCCGCGGATTGCTGCAAACACAAGCGCGCGTACGGTGGTGATGTCGACCAATCAACATCACTTGCTCCTCAGAACATGTGGGGGGGGGGGGGGG
>CACKRE030004149.1:342139-365297 GCA_902602495.3 Ectocarpus sp. CCAP 1310/34
CCTGTTTGGTTCGTCCAGTTGGTTTCGCGGACACTATTGTACTGGGAGACGCGGCGCCCCGCCGGTCGGTAGTGTGACACAAGTTTTTGTTCTAGAAAACAAGGTAGGGACTTGGTTTCCGTCGGTGTTGTGACACATTTGGAAAGGGGCCACAGCAGGCGCACACATCACTCGCGATCTTCGCAGTAAAAAGCAAACACAGCACACGCAGCAACGAGCACGTAGCACACAGAGGAAGGACATGGAAGCAACAGATCGGCGCGCTGCTTCTGCTGCTGCTATTCGCGGCACAGCCGTAGCAAGTATCAAGCAAGCGGCAGAGGAGAAGCTGCAACTTGATCATGATCGCCAGACGCGAACAAACGCACACAACAAGGGAGGTTGGCACACTGACCCAGTGGCAATATACATCACATGTACTCCACTCTGGCAGCAGCTGTTGTTGTTGTATATGGTGGTGTTGTGCAGAACGTGAGACAAAGATCAGTCAGATCAGAGAGGGTCCTCTGTTTTGCCGTTGGGAATTCATGTACAGCAGCAGCAGCAGCAGCAAGTAGGCGGGATGTTTCACTGCTCATATTATCACAGGGGCAAACCTCAAGGCAGAACCGCCTCTCTATACCTGTTTGTTGCTCAAACCACGCTGGTGCTGCTGCACTTGGCTGCCTCCTTGAGCTGTGAGACGATGGCGTTCTTGCTTTCCTGATATACCTACAGATAGGCACATTATATGATTTGATGTTGACATGCTACAAGTGCTGACTTGTGCGCTGCGAAGAACAGCGCCGAGAGGATACCAAAGATGGCACCCATGTAGTACAGACAAATCTAGGTGATCTCTTGCGTATCCCGCATTTGCTGCAACAATCTGCTTGTGAATGGACGTCGCGGTCGTCGAGATATACAGGTGTTCACGCGAGAAAGGGCTGGACTTTGTTTTGCTTTTTTGTTTTTCTCTAGGCGCCGCCATTCAAAATTCGCCGCTTGTTGTTTGTACCTAGGCCTTGCCCCATTAATGCGTCATGCAGCAGAAAAGCATACTGACATTTTGGGCAAAAGTCGAGCATACATGACCCAATTGAGTATATTTGGCGAAAAATTGAGCATAAGGCCATTTCTTAGGTTCTTTGTTTGGGCTGTCTTTTTCTTTATTCCTTCTCAAAAAGAAGACAACTGGCCACACAACCCCTTCTTACGGTGTCTTTTTTCAGGGAAAAAATATCGACAAAAAATGAACCCGTTTTGGACAGCCCATCCTGTCTTTTTCTGGGGCAGTGTTGGATAAGTCGGGCTGTGGAAAAAGTTTATATTGTTTTGGCCACAACCACATGACTCCACCTACAAACTTGAATCTATCCACGGTTGATCCCCGCAAACCCTAACGGTGGTCATACCAGTTGTGCCATGTGGCTGGTACAGAGTCGGTAGCACCGGCGGCAGCCGTTGTTTTTTCATTGGGCTGGACCAGGTGGACGACCCGATGTGTGCGGCAAATAAGCGGCAAACAAGCCGAGACAGCCTGGACGCAGCAGCAGCGGTGGGTCATTTTTCGTGTACTGTCAACTTTGCGAACCCAGCTTCTGGGCGTCCTATAGCCTCCTGGTCTGTATCAGCCATCACACAAGACGAACCATACGAACAGCCCGTGGCGCATACCTTCGTCATCGCTGTTGGTTGAGTGAGTGGCGAGGAAGTACCGGCAAACCGAAGGTGCGACACGGGCGAAAGAGCAAAAAAAGCTGGAAGATGCGGCGGGTCATTTTTCCCGCTTGTCCGCTACTCTCGCGCTCACAACCTCTGAGCGCCCTATAGCCTCCTGGTCTGTATCAGCCATCACACAAGACGAACCATACACACAGCTCGTGGCGCATACCATTGTCATCGCTGTTGCTTTAGTGAGTGGCGAGGGAGTACCGGTAAACCAAAGTTGCGACACGGACAAGAGAGCAAAAGAAAATAGTTGCTGGAGCGGTGGGCATTTTTTCAGCGTGCTGTTGACTCTCGCCACCTCAGTTTCCGTACCTCCTATCGCCCCGTGGTCTCTATCAGCCGCCACACAAGACGGACCATACCCACAGCTCTCGAGGGTAGCTTTACAGTTGCTGCTGCTTCACTCTGTGCGGATATATCACCGAAAAACAAAAGCGATGCAAGGGTTATGTACATATGTGACAACGGCCGTTGCAGTGTCTCTTTTTTTCTGTCGAGGACTCGGAAGAGACAAATGATCGACCAGCACCATAAGCAGGGGGCCATCTTATTTGTAGATCCCTTTTTGGGTCATCCCTTCGGAGGGAAAAAAGATCTAAACAAAAGACACCGTAAGGAATGGCCTAAATGGCAGTTTTGAACATGTTTGGAGCATATTTGGCCAAATATTTTGAAAGCATTTACTCACGGAAAAAGAGGGACAGAAAAAAAAGCAGAATGTGGCTAGTCTTTTTTGTACCCCATCTGACGTGGGGCCCGCCGAATTAATCAAATTTGCGCGACTTCACTGCTGTGCGGTAGCCTAGTTATTCTCAAGCTGTCTACGCACTACGGTTAATGTAATCTGTGACCCCAGAAGGCATCGCTGTCGCTTGGACGAGTACCATGTGGTCTATAACGAAAGACAACCACTGCGGTTGTGTACACTGTCTATATGGTAGGTCCAATTATGTCAACTCTCACTGACTATAAAACACATTGTCCAGTCTTCAACATATCCGTTCGAACGGAGTGTTAACCATAACAATCGTTGCTATTTGCAAAGATATTGCGAAGGATTCGGCGTCATAACCATGAAACCTGACTCCGGAACTCCGGAATTTGGGCGATTGAGCACGCTCGCGTGGATTGCGGTAGTTTTGTTTTGTGGAGGCAGAGAGATGGTGTCAAGTGTGACAGCAAGGTGTCAGTCTTGTTGCCGTTCATGTGTAGATCTGGACCCTCTGCAGGCACCTGCCAGGAACGAACGTCAGTCAAGCACATAATTTTTTGCTTCGGACGAGCTTCGCGCCCGATGCAAGCCCTGGTGCGTCTTGCTGTAACCCTTTCACGACGGCGGGATACCTCTCGCGTACTCGGTTTGTTGTGCCCGTGGCTGGAAGCTCTCAGTGGCACGTGTACAAGTATGTACATCACCATTAGTTGTTGCTTTTTCTCACACCAACGTAATGGTTGTTGCAGATGATTTGCCTCCTCACACGTATTTTCTGAAGAGAAAACACGGCGGGCTTCAGACCTGGCCGGGCTGCCCTCAGCCTGGTACTTCATTGAATACATCCAGCTGGATACGTCAATGCCATCGTGCACACAATGCTCCATGCCTTCATGCAGCCTGCGATAGCATAACATCAACTCGGGATACTCAACACTCGCTACGCAGGAGCGTCCATTCCCCTTCATGCCTGCACAGAGAAAATGAATGCCCTATGCATTTAGAAATATTTGGCTTGTACTGACCCCAATGCACGCCGAAGTCGATCTCGCGCCACCTGAACAGCCCAATATTGTCAGACCCCTTTGCGTCAGAAGCTCAGTGACGAAAGGTCAACGGCTGCCCGATAGAGCTCGCTCTCTACTTCGTCACGGCCTTCCAACAATCCTCAACTAGCTTGCAACTTATGTTCCGTATCCTCTCGCTCGGCTCAATTTCCTTGGCGGGTGCGTCTTCGCAGCTGAGTCGCCTCCAGAAGTGGCTGATGCCAAATCCGACAATGAGGAGGATCAGCCCACCGCTACAGGAGACAGTGGAGGTGGCTGAGAGCTACGTTCATCGCCGCCATCAAACACGGCTTCGGTGGAGGAAATCACGTCGCTTTTGGCCCCTCTTGTTCTCTCGCTCACCACGACGGCAACGGAGATGAGGGCAACGAGAGGAAGCATACGTCCGCGTGTTCGTCATGTAGTATTGGCTGGACGGGTCATCAGGGGTGCAGGTCATATCGCTTTTGTGCACTTGGACGACTGTGCACGTGCTCCCCCTCCCCCGCGTGTGACTGTCGCTAGATACTTGTGTGCGACATCCCTCCAGCACATGCTATTTACTTTTTGTATAGTTGCCTCATTAGTCAAATGGACCCAAGCTAGATGTAATGTGAACACGCAAATTTGTACTCTCCCGTATTTGGTTCGAGAGACCTGGAGCTCGGGAACCGACTCAAGACGTTGGAATCACGCGTGGCCACAAGCGACGGCTGTTCTCCACGGAAGAAGGTGCGCGGTGTTTGGACGGTGACGGAAAGCGTTCCCACTGATAGTTTCGACGCCTGTAGGTTACGCCACGGTGTCAATTTCGTACACACATGTGAGACTAATGTGCTTCATGCGTCGCCCCATCACTAGGAATGTCTCACCATGCCCATCAAGGAAAACGCGTTCGCCTTCGGAGATCCATAATCAAGCCACCCGTTCCGTCGTCCTCTTTGCTGGTTTCCTTGGTGTGTGCTATCTCCTCGGAACAGAAGCCGCCGAGGCGGAAAGGAACTGTTCGGCCGAATAATGTTGAAGTTTTTGGGCAGTTTTGACCCCAAGCCGATGGAACAACAGCAGCAGCATGAACAAGCAACAACACCTGAAGATCCGGCACTAGAATTGGACCTGATGATGATGTGCTTGGGGCGCGAAGCCGCCAAAACATATATTTGTCTTCAGCTAGGAGACTTAGTTGCTAGTCGGCAAACGTTGGCCATAAGCATGGCGCTTCCGTTTGCTGAGGCTAATACATACCATCAACTGATGATGCATCGGCATTTCGATGGGGGAGGTTGGTCGTTGTGGTGTTCCGAATGGTCGGCCGCCGTTCCCATCGGCACTTGGAAGCAAACGCTGCGTCAAGTACAACGGCCAGTTCACCATCCTGCTGTGTACAGTGGCCGCCCGGCAACGTGCAAAATATATGAACGTTGTGGACCTTACTTTCTGAGAGGCTTCTCGGGCAGTGAATATGAATAATTCTAGGCAGCATCGTGTGAAGTCATCTGGTTCACTGGTACCGTCTCTAGTGTGTCATTGAGAAAGCTGCTGTTTTCAACGCTTACACCGTGCGCACAGGGTCTTGTCTGTTCTAGACGTGACACGGCGGATAGAGCTAGCGAAGTAATCGTGCACCAGCATCGATCTTGTTACCGTTGGGCGTGTGACGTTGGCATCGGGCGTCTGTCCACGTCCTAGGAAAACGAAAAAGCACGAATACACGGTGATCTCAGTCCGTATCAACACTTGAGATGTACAGATTCAGGCAACGTCGTCACTCCCGAACAATCAGCTCAGTCTTCTTTCTGCAATACCCCCTCTGATAGTTAGCGACGGCAATGGCCGAACTACAAGCCAGTGATCACACGCGGCAGCAAGCGTGGCAACCGGCTTGATGAGCAGATATGCATTCCGAAAACTGAGCAAAGGCCGGGGAGAAGCCCGTCAAACATGGCGACATCTGCTCGGATAAATCGAATTCTTTGAGCGAGATGCTTGCCGCAGTTCGGGAAGGGCCCTCAACGAGTGCGGTAGAAGGTCCACGGTAGCTGCACGTGCTAGCCCACCCAAACTGCAACGGCTTTCCGATGAAAAGAAGATCGTGGGTGGCCGATCCTTGTCAAGCAGCGCCCCGAGTTCTCTTGTTCGTTCTCCTTTCACCGCACCCGAACGTTCTGGGACCACTTCTTGTGAATGCCAATTTTGTGGAACGCGCCATCAACAAATCCAGGAACATGCCGGCTGTCCTGCACAGGCTACCGCCCAGGGCCCATTCGCCGCAGGTCGCCCCCCTCTCCCCTCATTAAGGGGTTTCCGACTTTTTGTCATCTTGACGTTGAACCCCCCGCGCAGGGTGGGGTAGGCTCGACCTTGTCCCCTCCCTCAGCAGCCCACTGAGCTGGGGTCCTCGTTGTCATCGACAAGGCGTGAATGTCCTCAACCAGTTCCTCCTTGAGGGCGGCGTTGACCATCCGATGCCTTGCTAAAAGAGGCTTGCCTTTTGAATTTAAGGGATGCCGTGGAGTGCGTGGTAGGAGGGGTGGTAGAAAGGCGTTATCAAGGAGGAATGTGTAGCAAGGGTGACCCGGAGGTCGTGGAGGGCTGTGCGGCGTTGGGTTTGGTCGTGACGGCTGGTGGCACTTCATGGGCCTCATTCACTATGCTGGTGGTGCCGCGAGCAAAGAGCGGCTTGAACACAACCAGCTTTTCGAACGACGACGGTGCTATAACATGCCAGAGAAACGATTAACTACACAAAGGCTACTCGTCGTCGTTCGCAACAGATACAGAACCTGAGGGATATTGCTGGTGTGCAACCATTCAAGAAACCTTGGTACGAATGCGGTACTGCACCTGCGTTGCAGCCCATGGAACAAAGGGTCCTTTCGTTTATTCGCGACAACGAACACGATAGCACGCGCCCCCTTTTGTCTTTTGTGTCTCATAGGGGTTTGAGGTTATTTTGGAACAGCTCTCGCCGTGGTGCCGATCCAAAATTCTAGATCACGACATCGCAATCTGTGGTGCCTGAAGTACCTGCTCCGGGACGCCAGTGCTTTTCATGCACTTTCTGGACCGCAACAGCGCTGCAAAGTCTGGCCAGAGGCTCCGTGAGGACTTCAACATGGGGATGTGGCCGATTCTCTTTTCACGCGCTAATTACCCGCTGCCAACCACTCGCGTTTAGAGGAAGTTGGTGTCGATTCTAGGTGACCTATGCAGACCCATGGCGAGCGATGTGATGCTGACCCACAATTATACATTTTTGCACTGAGTTCTGTGGTTATCCTTCTGCTGTGTGGCGAAGTCACAAAAGACGTAGTCACGTTTTCGGAGCGCGACGGCCTGCGGAAGCTGGCTTTCAAAGGAGCTGAAAAACAGGGCTTTCGCCAGCAACCGATCGCCATGGTGAAGCAAATCTCGAGCTGAAAGCAAAATCATGGCGCGCTAGCTCCGTGCTCTCCCTCGGTCGCATCTAGAATCTAATACCCTTTGTAGACCTGCAGTCGATTCCTAGGGTAACGGTTACTGCGTGCTGACTGGTCCAGTAACAAATCCGGAAGCCCCGTAAGGGTTAGGCTATCTATCGGCCTAGGGTTAGGGTTAGGGTGTGTTGGCCGGGCGGGGTGGGTGGTTTCTACCCGAGGAAATAAGGACTAGACATCAACTTAATAGCAAGAACGGAAGCAGCATATCCGGAGTAGACAACAATAAATCTTCGTTAATCCTCCTAGTACTCAGCCCCTCTGCAAAAAAAAAGTCTCAAACCTGTTTGTCAGTCATTGGCCGAGGGACTACAGCAGTCCCTCCAAAGAATCTGAGCTCTTTCCCAGACAAAGGGTGACTTAGCTTCCGTGCAAAGAGTGTCCCCACGTTTTTTGTGGGGACACTTTTTATACTGAAGCCAAAACAGTACCTTATTCCAGGACGAGGCGATGTGCAGTATTACGACCTACGGGACACGCGGCTTGGGAGATGGTGAAGAGCAAGTCAGAGGCCGAGGAGAGGCATCACACAGCATATCACACAGCGTACCACCTCAGCCAAGCATGATAGACCAAGGGTTCTCACGTGCTTTTCACACAGCGGAGCCTAGGAGGGTGAATAGGCATTTGAGTGCTGTGGTGTCCCCAAAGTCTCCCCATTTGGGTTTCCAGTACTAGGAGGGTTAAGACGACTTCCAGTAGGCTGGGTTTTTGGGAGAGTAAGAGATTGAGTCTCGACCCGACATCGAAATTGACGTTTCTCGTTTCTCATGTTGGGGCATGCCAATTTGTTGTGACGAGTCCCTCGCCGACCGTGTCTTGTACTACATAGACTTTTCATAGTCTACGTAGTAGTCAGCAGACAGCACTATGACGCAGCGGCGTCTGGGGAAAATAATGTTTAAACACACGAACACATACTAGCGCACCAGATCCTTCCCACTCTGCACACACCTTCGAACTTGGTAGAGACGACGATGACCTAAATTAGGGAAGCCCGTTTTTACGAGCAGAGCGAAACCAGGACGTGCGGTAAGAGGAGCAAGAGACAGCAGGATAGGTCACCGGATCAGCCAAGATAAACTATGTAGCATTGAGTAGCAGGGGCCCGTGAAACAACCAGCGCCAATTATTTCGACATCTCAAGAGAGCATGTTTCGCTGGGGCAACATTGTATTGCTGAAGCTCTACCTCGAGCTGCCTCACCTTGAAGTGCGACTCTGCCCCCAAACGAGCCCCGTGATTACCGGACTCATTGATAACCTCAATGTGCGACGGCGTCAACTCCGTCGTCAATTTTTCTTCAATCAAAGCCTGTAGAGACATTGGTGTGTCTTTTCTTTCCTCTCACACAGGAGGGGTGGGTAACACGCCACCGACCCGCGGATAGAGCAGAGCTGAGAGTGTGCTGCCGCTGACTGCTGGGCTGCCATGCTCTGCCAGCACCAGCCAGTACCCCCATTTGACGTAAACGTCACCCCCTCGGGACTGTCAACTTTAACTTTCTTTGTGTGGTTTGCCCTCCCGAAACGGGACCACCAACCGCCACGAGCGGCGGACTTGCCGCACTTATACACTTTTCCGGCATCGTAGGATCAGCGGCAAATTGCCGGCTACCATGCGCGCCCACAACCACGTGCGCAACCTGTTTTCGGGTTAAATTTGCTGGGCGTACACAGCGATGCAAGGAAAAAAGAGTCAAACCAGGTCCTGCTGCAGCAGTAATCTAGACTACATCTTGAACTCGGAATATCTTTTTGAGAACATATGGTATGAGATAATAGATTGATAGATGGACGGAAACACATAAAAGTCCAGTACCCAGCCGGTCTTCCTTCACTCACTGAAAATACTCCGCTACATCCCGTTCGACTGTGGGTATATCTTGAATAGGTAGTCTTTCTGTGTGTGTTCCATTATTTTTTTCCCCAACATAACATGCTAGACTACTGTCGGATTGATCGACGGACAACAGAACGGGCCAACAAACATCGTTGATGAGCGGTTCGAGATTTTCAGTCGCTCTTCTTTTCACGCTCAGCTAGTTTTGTGGTACCCCAAGCGACCTGCGGGATCGCCGAGCGTACATAGTTGGCACGGCGGCGAATCGGCGAATATTATCAGAAGACAATAGGTTACAGAGGTTCCTAGGAACCTGTCTGTAGGCCCTAATCCACGACAGGAGCAGCAGCACCACAGCAGACAACGCATCGCACACACCTATGCATACGTCCTGCCGCTATCCAGGTTTCCGACTGCCACCACCACCGTGAACCAGCAGCAGCAGCAGCGAGCATAGAGCTGGGCGCCCTCGTGAGAACTTCGAGAGCTACCAGGCATCATGTGGTAAGGTCTTACACCAGACTATTGTACATACATACAGTCCCCGTCTGAACGTGTCACCCCTGCCTGGCGACAGGGCGTCAGTCTAGTCTACTTTGTAGGCTATCTACCGTCATTTCTGAAGCATTTTAAAAGCTAGTGTGCTCATCACTCGCTAATACCTGCATGTAGCAGCGTCGCAGAAGGAGAGCGATATGTCAACATTAACATTACATGTAGAATAGATGTATGTGAAGATATCTCAACAGAGCTCCCGCAGCATGGTACGTAAACCGCTTGTTGTTTTCGTCCGTCGGACGTACGACAACGAACCACCAACGATGTTATGTGGTGACGGCTTGCTGCTCCTCGCAGGAAGCCGGCCGAAGTCCTTCCACAGCACAAGCGCCGGGCAGTCACGCTATTTATAACATTGATTGTGGCGATCTTGGCATGTGAGTTCGCAAATCGGTTGAAAGTTGCTGCCTTGTGGACGTCTTCGCTGAAGCGCGTCAAACCGGCTCGCCTCTTCCCTCAACCTTCCGAAAGTCGCGAAGTGGAACGCCTTACTACGTACTCGTTGTTTTCGAGCCGAGGGTGTCGGATGATGAATAAGTAAATAAAAGTGGCTGCCTGTCCGTAGCAGCAAAAAACTAACTGCTGTTGTTGCGGCGCAAAACTGGACGGAATTCTAATTGGTGTGAGTGCGAAGTTATGATTTTCCGTGCATCGTTGCTTTCTGCTGGGATGCCCCCAATCTCCTGTGAAGAAACCATGAAAAGTCTATATCAAAGGCCTTCACAGAGCCAGGGAAACATCCTTGCTTATCAGTTCACTGCGCAAGCCAGACGGCGGGGGCGTATTCACTTCAGCGCCAACCTTGTTCTGCCAACACGACGTTCTTGCCTCTAAAGTTCTTCCTTCGGAGCTAGCTGCACCTGCCTCTCCGTCTATTTTCATGACTATTCGAAATCGCTTGTGTATTTGCTGTTGTCGGCATCTGCTATCGTTTGTTGGATTTCCTACACTTCTCAGATTCGGGGCTCCTCGTTTACAATGCGGTGAAGAAGAGTAAAAATCCGAGTACATCGTTCGTGCTATCGGTGAGTTTAGTATGTACTGCGTCTTCTTACCGGCACCGTTGTTTTGCATTGCAGTCTCATGTCAATCACCAAGCAAGCATTTCCCACCAAACTCTGGTTTCAAGGAGGGGTTGGCACATGTGAACAGGATACAGGTAGTCTAGGCTGCACGAAATATTCACGCGGACCAAATGGAGCTATGTACACCGGTTCCGAGTAGGGAAGCTGGACTCTTGCGGAAGAGTTCCCCGGCAGGCCCGATGTTTCGACTGGCGTACCTACAGGTTATAACACGATGATATCCTGCTACAGGGACATCGGTATCGGGAGGGCGCAGGTTGGTATTATGGATGCTGTGTGACTGCAAAGGATATTGCGATTGCCTCCAGCCATCTCTGCTGAACTGCTGCCTACAATAACGTTCTCCAACAAAAAACTTGTTGTGTCTCGGCCAGTTGAGGCGTGATTATTTTTATTAACTCGAGATGTAAGCCTAGCTGGAACTTTGACGCAAAAAGTCAGCACTCGCTCAGCAGTGATACCTCACTTAGCCTTAAGCATGTCTGTCTTTTAAGTCATTCTCGGACGTTCCGTGAGGACAGTTTTTATGTCATCAGATCTCCGGGATCCAAGCGCCACGGAGGTCACACGAGCCCGCGGCCTCAGAAGAAGTTGTGCAAAACGACTATCCTTAATGATCGCCGTCCCCGGGAAGGCTCGCAATACCTCTTCGAACACATGTGCAAACTCCTTATCAAACTTCACATATCGCATGGGATCCGGTTATTTGTTTCTTCTTTCCAACAGCAGTACTATTCGAACGTCGTTTCGTCGAGAACATCGGTGCTTTCGATGCAGTTACGGCCATGATTTAACCGACAACATCCACCATCCAAACGTTGCCAGGATAGGTCGAACCAATTGGTGGATGCGCGCAGGTTGCGTGGGGCATCTTCATGCTTTGGGCTTCTTTGAAGGCCACTGATTCGTCGCGGCTCAACTTCGTCTCCAGGGCCAGACCATAGTTCGACAGGGTGGCCATGTCACCCTGTCGCTTTGAGCGAAAAGACTTATGGTATGGGCTTTCATCCCTAACCAGCCGGTGTCCGGAGTAGGAACGGCACCCCCATCTCGAAAGGGATGCGTGGTCAATGATCAAACGAAGTGCACCTGGCTCCTCCTATCCCCCACCCCACGCGCCTGTTTATTGTTTCGCAGAACAACGTTTACAGATACCCAGACACCTACGTGTGTTTGTACAACTATTTCGGTTGCGACGACATGGACTTGGAGGAGTTCTGTGCGTCTTCCGTCTTCGACACGGAAGGGGGCAGCAGCACGGCGGTGTTCAACCCCGGCGGGGACCTGGAGCAAGAAATTGCCACCACTGCATACTTGACAGATGAAGTGAGTCTTGTGTTGAGCTCTACCAGTATCCTACTATTGCTGCTACATTGTTGGTGTAGATGGTCCTTCTAGCTTTACTTCATAACCTTTCTGACCGCCCCCATATCGTACGGTGCCGGTCCAGAGAACCGCTCTTTGGACACACACTCAAAAGCGTATGAAAACCAACAGGAGTAAGCCGTTGTGCGATTCTTTCCCGAAAAGCAAAATGGTATTTTGAAAGAAATCAGGAAAGTGCAGTGAGTGAGGAACCCTGGACACGAGGTTCTGATCGTGGAGGAAAGCGTAGGCAGGGCGCGGTGCGACGGGTTTCGTCCCATCCCCCCGGCGTTTCCGACCAGCAGACTCGATAAATGACCACGCGTGGGTGAGGGTGAGGCGTAAACTTTGTCTGAGATGACAACGTTCGGTGACAATCGATTGTCACCTCGTTTGCTGCTTTTCTGCTGCTTTCAGAGGGGCTGGTGCGTTTCCTTCGAGACTTCCGCTGTGGACATCGTAGACGGCGAGCGAGACCCGGAGGACTATATCCTCCTAAACGTGAGCAACGTATATTCCATGTGTGCCGTACTTAGGAACACCATGGTCCTGTCAATGTGTCCTCTCCAAGCATCGAAGCAAGTCTCGAAGTATAGAAAAGCGTTATCCTCACTCACGATTCCGAAAACATCGGCCCTTTCAGCCATAAGGATGGGCCTCCACCTGGTGCTTGCGATTGTATGGCCCTCGAATTTTGGCGTTGACGGGGCTGCTTTGTTGTTGTGTTTTGAACAGATGTACTGGTATCCGGGCGGGACCGCGAACGCTTCGACGACGTGCATTTATGAGGAGGGCGAGTGGGAATCTCACAGGTGATGAATATTTATATTCGGGGTGGGGCCTTACACATGTCTTTATCTACGACAAAGAGAAGCACCTACTCCCTCCGTGAGTATCGTAAACGGTGTAAGTCATGGAGGAAGAGCATGTGTGGTCTGAAACGTTTCCAAGGCTATGTGCATGCGATGCGTACGTAACTGCCCCATGTCTACCAGGCATTCCAGAAGAGGAAGCCTTAAGACCATCAATACGGACGGCACCAGCAGTGCAAAACGTATGTTCGGGGCGAGGTTTAACATTTCAGTTGCAGCCCCAAATACCAACGAAAACGTTTTTGATGTATGTTTGCTACGATAGGTTTTCGTTTGCCGCTAACGTTCCACGCATGTATCCACATCTCTCTGCTGGCGCAACCTACGGTGCTGCTTCTCCCAGCGAGAGTGTGTTCGTCTTTTTGCGAGACTCGGACACGGGCATCCTGTCGGCTGGGATCCAAGTCGCCTACAGCTGCATGACCAGCGAGTCCAGCAGCCACGTCTTCACCTACATGGTGAGCAGAGCGGTCAAGTTTTCACGGCTTTGCGCACTACCGACCGGACCTACAGTATCTCACCAGTTTCAGATAACCAACACTGCCCACGTGCTGAGTTTTTGTCTACACGACGGTGGGGAAATGGGTCAGAGTACCCTGTTGCTGCCCGCGTTAGTTGTTAGTCATGTATCAAGCACAGTCGTGACGCCCCAAAAGTGCCGCTCTTCTGAAGTCCAAAAACCTGTTCCACCAAAATGTCGACACAATTGCTTCACACGCCCCGGTGGCTCATTTGGTGGATGCATTCCCGGTGTTCAATTGGTGGGTGCATCCCCGGGCTCGTAGGTTTATTCCTTCTGCTCCGTTTTTTACATGCGCCTAATGTCTCGCGACGCATCAAATCCCCGAGTTGACAATCAAGTTTTACCAAGCAGTGCCTGGTATCGTGTTTCGTTCATTTGACGGCACGGTGGACCAACGCCGTGTCTGTTTCCTGTGGAAGGAAGCGCGAGGTGGGAAACAGGAGTTTCACTAAATATGTATACGTTGGACGCGGTTGTTTTCGTTACGTGCATAAATGTAAACCGCTCCGCACAAAGTACTTCGAAAGATTTCAGAGATAGATGGCGATCTCATGATCAACTGCTCATGTAAGTTGACCACTAAGAAGTTCGTGCCGCCATCAAATCAAATAAATTATCGCCATAAACAAGTGCTCAAGTTCCTGCCGTACCGCCAAACTACCACCGCTTCAAACAACATCGATTCACCTATTAGAACCACCTTCGTATCGCTTTCTGGCACAACCTCATCACCATCACAAAGAAAAACATATCTGCGGAGCATCTTGATACCCCGGGTCGCTTGGTGTGCAATCTACCGCATTCCATCAATTGTCGAAGAGCATCGCCATACAAGTGTATGTTTGGGCTCCGCACTCTCGTCTTGCCGCCATACAGGGGATAGGACTTACCAAGGAGGATAAGCTTTACGAAGATGACATCGCCTCGTACAAGGCTCTGGAGACGTCGTCAGCTACCTACAAAGACAAGGTTGGCAGTGGGGTTACTACTACTGTCTGACAATCCGTCCCAAGCATGTTAAATACCAAACATGCTACAAGAGGCGCTGACCCTCTTTTATTATTTTCTACACAGGTCTGATACCTGTTGGTGCTACATATAGACAATGAAGTGCCGTCGGTTGACTGTATCATTGATGTGGTGCCTGCTGCTTGCGCACACCCGATTGTCGTTGTGGGGTGATCTGAAAAACGAAACGAAAGTCGTCAGAGTCCAGGTGTCTCAACCAAAGCGGTCACCCCCACAGGGTCGAGGCTGGAGGCTCCCACGTGCAGTGGATTTCTAGCGGATTGCATCCCGGGCCCGTTGCGCACTGACTGATAACTTATCGATATCGGTGATGACTCCGGTGCCGGGGACGTGAAGGTTCTATCCTGATTATGACGAGGGCAGCCAACACGTTCGGAAGTTGACCTGCCCTCCCTTCTCCTTTCCACCCCTCGTGTGGAACTGCGTTTTCGTTTGGAACGACTTGCTCGTCTTCTGCCTAGAGGACCAACAACATTACCGGAATTACAAGCCCTTACGCGTGGTTGTCTATGGAGATAGCGCAGACCACAGACTCTCTGGAGGAGATTACGGAGATTAACCCTCTCGAGATCGCCGAGTTGTTCGGCAACGTTGGTGGCTTTTGGGGTGAGTTGTGCTCTGTGTCATCGTTGATGTGGTAGTTCACGTTGGCTCAGCGAATAGTTAACCAACCCGACGAAGAGAGTGTGTCCGAAATAAACAGGTGCACAAGGCGTAAAAGCTGAAGGACGCGGGTCAGGGAAGGCATCTTTCATGGAGAACAACCACAGACAGACTCGACGACAAACCAACGGCAACTCCGCCAGCTACACTGTACGCGGAAAGAGTCCAACGGCCAACTTTGTTCGCAGGCAGGGCAGCGAAACTTGTTTCCAATGCCTCTGAAAGGGCTACGAGAAGGTGCCAACAGCGACGAACGTACATTAGCTAGAAAATGCCAGAGGACTGATGACGGTCCGACACAAGCACCACGGCGAAAACATCAAAGAGGAAAAATTACTCCGAGGAAACCGATTTATCCTAGGCCCTTATCTATGGATAGAAATGGATTTATTGTGTAACACAAAAAGAAAAATGAAAGTATTAGGGAACTGATGAAAAATTGCCATGGAAGGAGATCATGGGGTGAACGGGTAAGATAGAGGCAAGGACTACGCAAGACTACGTTCGCTTCTTGTGTGACACTATTTAAACTCTCTACCTACACTGACATCTGTCGTTCGACACCGTCTCGGTGTCCTTCCTCCTCAGATTTTCCGTGATTTCTTTCGCCCGATTGGATTCTCTTCGCGTTTGGAACCATACCCTTAAACGTACTTGTACTACGTTCCCTGGCTTCTTCCTCTTTTGCTTCTTCCCTTTTCGTGCTTCGCTCTCGTCTCCCTGCAGACTTGCTACTCATGTTGTGGCCAATATTTTTCATCTCCGCATCGCGCCAAGACCCACACCTCAAAGTCCGAAACTTCAAGAAATCCGTCACCAGGGGGTCCGGGGTTGTGGTCGACTTGTCAAGGCGAGTCAACAACGCTAGCATAGAAATCCTGCATCCTGTGAGGAGAAAGCCCGGCAGCAAGCAAAGCAACGCTACTGGCGAGGATGGGGAGCCCTCACCTGCCTGGGGAACGGGGGAGACGCTGCCAGCATACGCACTGCAGGTGGATACAGTCGATCGTTGATGCTGGTTTTAGACGTGGTGGCGGGCTTGGTATCGTTGGTGTCGCTGGCGATGTCGGTGCGTGCAGTCCTCTGTACTTACGGTCCGGTCCGCAGGGCTGCCAGAGTTCACCCTTACGAAATCTGCCTGTTGGCCCGGGTGATCACTCAGCCGTTCTAGCCGGCAAGACAGCACTTTCTAACCGACTGTTTGAAAGGTGTCTGCAGCATTCCTTGATCCATCGGCGCGCACGCGCACCTACGGGGCTGATATATTCTTGATTGCCGATTTTCATACCCACAAGCGTGGCTGCTCCGCTAGAGCCCCGGACTCAACATCCCTCTCCCCATTTACTCGCCCACCTAACCTAACCCGCGCACTCATCCCAGCCACTCCTACACATCCGCCGCGCATCCACCACGTGGCCATTCCGCCCATATAATGGACGCAGTCATCGCCGTAAGCGCCCCCCCTCTCCCTTGGCCTCGGTGTTTTGCAGGACCGCGAAATTGTCCCGCCCTCTTCGCACCGGAGGGATGGGTCTCCTCCAGCCACCGCCGTACCACCGCCCGAGTCATTGGCAAGGTCGATCAGCCTCGGCGCGAGCACAAGCATGACTCCAAGCGCTTGTTTGGGCCGATCAGAGACGCGCCTGCTAAAGGATAGTCCCAGGCGTGCATCGCCGGGCTCGTTGTCGTCCGCAGCAACGGTACCGGGGGTTGGCGTCTTCGGCTGGAGCGGCGGCGGCCGTGGGGGCGGCAGCGGTGGTCGAAAATTGGGCAGGGATGTAGGCAGTGCTCCGTTGACTCGCTAGTGTGATCGATTTGGGCGAACGTCTAATGCTTCCATTCATTGCAATTCTGCGACCTCAGCACGGCTCCGTTGTGAAGGTGGATTGATTGTAGGTATCTCCTCGCGCGGTGACGTTGGTGGAGAGCAGTACAAGGGCCAGCCTGCTCGAAGTAGCGCATCCGTTCTTTGTAGCAAGGCTTATAGCCTTTTGTTTGTGGTACTTGGATATGAGTCCGAGCCGTGCATCCTCTGTGGGGGACACGCGTATGGGAAGTATGGGTGTAATGGATATGTATGCGGTTGGGGTCCAAGTGCGGCCTCCCCGCGTCAGCAAACGGCGGTGTGCTCCCAGCACTTGCCTGAGGGGCTTGCGTGACGGATATATATAATACATGGTCCTTTTTCATCTGCTGTTCCTGGGATAACATATTGCCCAGTCTCAACACCACAGACAGCTGAGGGCGGTAGTGCACACTGACACGATATCGTGTTTGGAGCTTAGCTAGGCCAGGTGTTGGTTCGGCGATGACGGAAAGAGGAAGAGAGTTGTTAGAAGAACGAGCGAGGAATGCCGAGAGAGCAGCCGAGGAAGCGGCAGCCAAGATGACGGAAATGCAGAGGAGAATAGAGGAGGCAGAGGAGAGGAGTTCAGCGGAGAAAGCCGCGAGAAGGAGAGTGGGTGATGCCGGGTATGCGGCAGGTAACATGAGGATAAGCGGCGCTGGCTATGCGCCTGGGTACCATAGCAGGGATGGAGCTGCCGGAGGGGCGGCTACTTTTGGAGCCGGGAGGACGGCTACTTTTTTCGATGATCAGGAGCAGCAGCAGCATTACCGCGATTACGTGCGGAAGGACCGGAAGCCACCGGTGTACGACGGCAATTCCCACTGTTCAAGTCGCTGTTCGAGCTCTTCCTCGCCCGCGAAGATCTATCACACACACTCGCCAAGCCGGCGAGTCCAGACCAACGCATCTGGATCCTCAACGGGCTGCCAAGGAGCGAAAACGTCCGCTTGCACGGTGGCGTCGCGTGCGCGACCATGAGTATGCGTTTGAGTACTTGATGCGCGCCACGAAGGGGGCAAACTTTCAGGCTAGAATCCTTGCCGTTGGGACTGTGTCTGGGGCGTGGGAGGCTGCACAACAGTTCTGCCTGCCGATGAGAGACTCCGAGCAGGAGGCACTGAAGCTGTCTCTCATGAACATGAAGATGCAGCTTGGAGAGGACCCAAAGGAGTACTTTCTTAGGTTCGACAGAGTGTTGTCTACTCTCCGCGCCGTCAACGGCGATGCGATCACGGATAGAGAAGTCCTCGCGATGCTTCGAAGGAACCTCTCCGCCGACTACGAACAGGTCCACATTCTCTTCATGGCCAACAGCTCGCTCACGCGCAAGGACTTGGAGAATCTTGTGCGTAGCCTGCACGCCGANGACAGAGTGTTGTCTACTCTCCGCGCCGTCAACGGCGATGCGATCACGGATAGGGAAGTCCTCGCGATGCTTCGAAGGAACCTCTCCGCCGACTACGAACAGGTCTACATTCTCGTCATGGCCAACAGCTCGCTCACGCGCGAGGACTTGGAAAATCTTGTGCGAAGCCTGCACGCCGAGAGAGACCTCGGGAATGTTGCGCGGCGGACGGCAGCGCCGACCGGTGACCCGCAAGCTCTTCATGTCGCCGGTGGAATTTTCGGCGCGACTGTTGGGGAGGTTTTTCTCGTCAACAGCAGCATGGTCTACTGCAGTCCTGCGGAGGTGTTCCCGTACAGCAACCGTTCCAGCAGCAGTGGAGGTATGGCGTGTTTGGCAGAAGGTGTTCTTTTTAGCAGCAGCAGCAACAACCGTGCGTGCAGCAGAGGTTCGTGCCACAGCCATCGGTGCAGCAGCAGCCCATGCCACAGCAGCAGCCTCGTCAACAGCAGCAACCTCTACGGTCCTGCAACGGCGCTCCTGGTACATCTCCAGCTTTCGCCCGCGGACCGTTTCAGCAGCAGCGGAGGAACGGCGAGTTTGGCGGCCGGTCTGTGTGTTGGCAGCACCAGCAGCAGCAGCCAGGCGTGGTGTACGGCGGTGACTCTCAGCAGCAACAGCCGCGGCAACAACAGCTAGCGGACGGCTTCACTGGGGTGCAGGTGGACAGGTGCGTGGTGGCGTGTTCGTTGGTGAGAATGGGGGGGGGGGGGCTGCCGGTTCGTCTGCGGCGTATTTGCCGGTAAAAGCCCCCGCCAACGTAGCTTCTCTCAACGTAAACACACACTCCGCCACTCGCTCTCCCCAGCGGCCCGCGACATCACGTGTAGCACCTGCAGTAGTGCGGCAACGCGATGAGCTGAATCTCATGGAGGGCGGATACAGCAGTAGACGTGTAGCGGAGTAACACATGCTTGGATCGTATCACGTTGTTGTAGTTTCGCCGTCCGCGGAATCACAACAACCCAAGCATCCGTCGGAAGCGGCAGTAGCCGCAGCGGCGTCCCGGTTGCCGCTTTGGCAATGGGTATACAGACGGCCGCAGCGGCGGCGGCGGCAGCAGCATCGGCAGGAGCGGCGGCGGCGCGGACGGGTTCGGCCAGAGCGCCGTCACCGACAGTAGCATCGGCTGAGGCGGAGGTGGTGCGGACGGCTTCGGCCAGAGCGCCGTCCCCGACAGCAGCATCGGCGGTGGCGGCATCGGTGACGGGGGGAGCGGCAGCAGCAGCAGCAGCAGCGGCGGCGTCCCCGGTCGCCGCGTTGGCGTTGGGTGTCCAGACGGCCGCAGAGGCGGCGGTGTCGACATCGGTGACGGGGGTAACGGCAGCGGCGGCAGCAGCAGCGGAGTCCCCGGTCGCCGCGTTGGCGTCGGGTATCCAGACGGCCGCAGCGGCGGCGGTAGCGACATCGGTGATGGGGGTAACGGCAACGGCGACAGCAGCAGCGGCGTCCCCGGTCGCCGCATTGGCGTCGGGTGTCCAGACGGCCGCAGGGGCGGCGGCGGCGGCACCGGTGACGGAAGTATGTGACGAAGAGTTGGAGGAAGCGGTTGGNAGGGTAACGGCACCGGCGACAGCAGCAGCGGCGTCCCCGGTCGCCGCATTGGCGTCGGGTGTCCAGATGGCCGCAGGGGCGGCGGCGGCGGCACCGGTGACGGAAGTATGTGACGAAGAGTTGGAGGAAGCGGTTGGTGCGACAACCATGCCATTGCCAGTCCTCGAGGAGCTTGATAGCCGATATGCTGGGGGGGACGTGAGCAACAGCATCAGCAGCAGCAGTAGCAGCAGCTGCAGCAGCGAAGACAGCGGTGGCGATGGGAGCGGGGACGAGGGGTTGGATGAAACCTGGAGTGGAGCCCCGACGCACCCCTTCGACCCCGGTACGACATCTTCGCTTGGCGCGAGGAGACGGGGGGCGGTTCCAGAGGTGGCGTGCCCCTTCGATAGGGGCAGGAACGGAAGTGGCAGCTCCGGCGGCGACAACGGCGGCAACGGTGCCAGCCGCAGCAGCGACGGGAGTTACGGCTTTGGCCAGAGCTCCGACGGCAGCCGCAGACGGCAGCGGCGGCTTCGGCCAGAACCTCGTCGGTGGCAGCGGCGACAACGGCGGCGGTGGTAGAAGCGGCAGCAGCGACGTCATCGGCAGCCGTGTTGGCGCTGGAACTCATGACGGTCGTGGCGGCGGGGGAACGGCAACGGCGGCGATGACAGCGGCGGCAGCAGCGGTGGCGCCCTCGAGTCTACCGGGAACGGGGAGGACACGGTGACAGCGACGACCTCACCTTGTTATAGCCAAGTGGGAGAACATATGAAACGTTCACGACTTTGTTCGGTTTTGTGAGCAGGTATGTACGTTTTAGCTTCTTCGCCATTTGGCTTCGCATTTGTTTTTGTTCTGTTTTTCCCTTGCTAGCGAACCCTGCACTTTGATGCAGAAACACGTGTATGCCACGGCGTGTGCGTATTTGTTTGTTTGTTTTTTTAACTTTGTTTCATGATAATAATTGTAGCTCGGGATGAATTTTGGGGGCTGACAGCAGGGGGGCTGTTTGCGTGGATGCTTGCTTGCTTATGTGTTCTATCGTTTCTTGGACAACAGCGACGGTATCGATTAGCGGGTGCGCGCTGTTTAGGATTTGGTCCTTGGATACTGTTTTGGAGGAAGGATTTAACATGTTTTGACGATTAATGGTTGGGGCCATTGTGCTTTCCGAATATTCGTTTTGATTGGTGAAGAAGTTGATTTTTTGTTTTGTTTGAGGATTTGGTGCCAACTCTTTTGAGGTTGTTTTTTCCAGAAATATCCGTTTTCGTTCCGCCGCCTTTCTGACGTAGCACAAATAATTGTTGGGCACCTTTCTGAGGATGATTCTTTTGTGTCAACGGTTTGAGATTATTTCCAGAGGCGAACGAGTGGGATTCGTGAATAAACTGATGGAGACGCTTTGTGTTGAATGCGTAGCCAGTTTTGAATAAGTTTTCTGATGGGGTGTTTTTCTGTGTTGACTGATCGCGCGTGAAGGGTTGCAAGATCGTACATCGTATCAAGTAGGGGGNAGTGGGATTCGTGAATAAACTGATGGAGACGCTTTGTGTTGAATGCGTAGCCAGTTTTGAATAAGTTTTCTGATGGGGTGTTTTTCTGTGTTGACTGATCGCGCGTGAAGGGTTGCAAGATCGTACATCGTATCAAGTAGGGGGGCTGTTTGTGGTACTTGGATATGAGTCCGAGCTGTCATCCTCTGTGGGGGATACGCGGATGGGAAGTATGGGTGTGATGGATATGTATGCGGTTGGGGTCCAAGTGCGGCCCCCCCGGGTGAGCACACGGCGGTGTGCTCCCGGCACTTGCCTGGCTTGCGTGTTGGTTACCAGGTTTTGCCTGAGGGGCTTGCGTGCCGGATATATATAATACATGGTCCTTTTTTCATCTGCTGTGCCTGGGATAACATAGTACCCAGTCTCAACACCACAGACAGCTGAGGGCGGCAGTGCACACTGACACCTTTCGTCTCAACTATTGAGCGAAGACCGTTGCTACCCTGCAGTATGGTTTTAGTGGATTGCTCGCGGTCGAGCCCAATTTCTTGCGTCATATTGTTTTTCTGTTTATTCGAAGGTCGACTCCTTGGAGGGATGTTTCTTGTGAGTGGGGGACGGGATTGTATGCAATGAGCGAGAAGCATGTGGAAGGGCTGAATAGCTGTAACACGTCAGTTTGACGTGTGCGGTTAGATCAGCAGTTGATGTCCCACCTACATGTGAGATGGCTCTGTTTAGCTTATCTCACCTGCAACACGCACCGGCTAGCGTTCTGGTGGTAGATTTAGTCTCCGATTACCTCCTAGCAAAGGCTGCGTGTACTCCAACGCCAGCACTTGCATGTTAGCTCACGTCACGTTATTAGATCAACTCAGCGGCCAGAAGCATGTACTAAGGCTTTCAGTTTCTTTGGTTCGATCGGCCGCGCCTACAAGATTTGTCCGGGAGGCAAAGCCCTGCCATTGGAAATGGTTGAGTGTACGCACCTCCCTACCTACACCAACAGATTGCCCGGGTCGATTCTCGTCGCATTTCCAACCACGGACCTGCGCCTTCCATATCTAGACTGCGAAAGGTTAAAAATTTCACCGTATTCATCCCTTGCCGAGACAGCCGCCGCTACAGCTGCACGTATTTTGGTGATGGAAGTTGAGTGGGTGTTCTCCACGTGTGTGTGCCAATTTTATCCATTCAGGATCTATCCATAGACTAGATATGTCGTCGATGGTTTTGTGCTCCGTAGCATTTGTTGGTTTGATTCCGAGGAGAATGCTCTGTATCCCGTGCGTGAAGAGTTCAATCGTGGATGGATGTGTTTGGGTGTGGCTGCGAGTCAATGTTAAAGGGGGTGTTCGTTAGTGTTGTTACAGGGTTTACTTTGTTATTTTCCAAGAGTGATTTAAAGGGTTTCGTTGAAGGTCCACGGAATGTGCATGTGTGTGCAAAAAGTTAGTTTTGAGAGCTATTGCAACCATACAATGGACCAGTACTGTACGTGAGAGTTGTTGGCCCGGATCCGGACTTCAGATTGTCGGCTACACCACCCGTCCAGTGTGAGATCCGGAATAGTTTCCCTTGTTCTACCAGAGTCATTACCCAAGTTGCAAGGCCTACCCCGTGGGAAGCTCAATTGTCTGAAGGCGAAAGTTTTTTTCCCCCCCCCCCCCCGGGATATATGTCCAAGGTAGCGGAAAAGGGCAAAGCACGAGCAGGGAAGCTGCACCCAATACTCGCAAACCGGCACCTCGATACACGCATCAAATTGACGGTTTTGAAGAGCGTAATCGTACCGCCGCTAGAGTACGCCGGAGAAGTATGGGAAGGAAATAAGAAGGTAGTCAAAGAACTCGAGGCGGCGCAGATGAAAGCAGCGAAAATCATCCTCATCCAAGCGCACAAGTAATGCTGCCGTCAGGGCAGAATTGGGAATCCAATCCCTGCGGTCGGGAAGAGACGCGAGGAAGCTGACATGGCAGTATCGC
>CACKRE030004149.1:365462-380240 GCA_902602495.3 Ectocarpus sp. CCAP 1310/34
AGTTCAAATGTGATTGCGGCTTCGAATGCGGAGACCGTGTTCATGTAGTAGCGGAATGTCCGTTGTACAAGGAGGACAGGGAAGCGTACGTGGCTGAACTGGGAAAAATAGATATGACTTACAGGGAGATGTTTGAGGAATGGAATAGCGAGGAAAGGACGGTAGCTGTACTGGGGCATAGGAGGTGGGTTGAAAAGGCGGGAAGGGATATCGTTCGGATAGACAGGCAAGATGGAGATGACAACAACAGCAGTAACAACGATAGCCGCCGGTGTGTATTAAGGATAAGACATGCCCTAATCGCCAACGATGTTTCTTCACGCTCCGCCTTCAGTCCTCCTCCCCGCCGCCCCCTCGCTCCCATGTTGAATAGTCCTCGCAACATAGCTGCAAATAAATGTCTTTTCGCAAGCGGGTCCAATGCAGGCGACCGGGTCGGAACATTTTTTGAGGCAACAGACGGGTCGGTCCATCCCTACTACTACGGTGTTTACCCATTTGACTACTCAGTCCCCTGACTTGTCAAAATGACTGAGCAGTCTAATGGGTAAGTCTTACTTAACAAAAGATATATTCTTGGCCCTTGGCCTCCCAGCTGGAACAGATATCTGCGGGGACGGACCCCTCGCCAAACGCTGCTGGAAAACTAATGATGTTGCTTCGAAAGTTATCCAGCTGGGGCTAACCCGTTCGTGTATCCTTTGTCAAGGCTTACCCATTGACAAATCTAATGGGTAGCCTTTCTCAGCAAATTCGGCGGGCGAACGCATAGATAGGTGTGCGATTGACAGTTCAATTGAAGATTGATTGCCCCACCAAAAACTAACAGGGCGCAACAACACCTACCTGACCAACACCTGAAAGGAAAGCACTCGACGAGATCTTTCTTCTTTCCAAAACCACCCTCGTCGGCAACTTGTCATCCTTTTGGTTGTGCGGTAATCGATTTTTAATCATCGATCACACTCCTCCCGCACTCTATATACCCAGGTTGTTGCTGAGATCACTACTTACTGCTGTGCCACGCAGAAGCTTTGGCTGTTAATAGTACCTGTTGGTAATCGACGAAAGACAAGGTGTATTATTTTCAAACCCCATAGTCTAGCACCCAAACTGAGATTAAAAAATCCGTCGCAAGCACTATCAAATATACGAGATGCGACGAACAAGAAGTAACAGTTTCAACGTTTTACGAAACGCACGGCGGCCACCGTCTGTCGACATCCATCTGCCTGATCTCCTTGGGCGCTCTATTCACTCCGAATCTATTCCGACTGTGTATTGAGCCGCGGAGCGCGAAGCGCGACCGTTCTTTTCCCTCCGTCCCAGGAGGGAACAATCAGGCTCTATCTACCAGGGGCCCACGTTTGAAATAACGACCGCCTGAACATGCCCTCAGAATGAAGGTTGTTAAGTGGCGTATGAACGACAGTATGAACGGAGGAGACGCTTTCAAGCACCTTCTTCGTCTGATCGCGTCCCACTTCAAGCATAGGGACCGTGGAAAGGCCTTGGCAAGCTGAACGCGTTCGGCGTTCCCCAGGAACTACATATGGATCATTTTTGCGACAGTACGGTACTGCCGTGAACAAGCGCACCCACTAGACTTTTAGCCTTCGCGTACTTGGATGACGCCAGTTTAATGAGATTTGACCCCTTCCTGCAGAACCAATCACGTTTGTGCTGTGTGGAGCTCTCTTGTCCGACCACAGATGCAGGTTGTTTTCTGCGTTCCGTTGTTCTCTTTCTCATGATGAACGCTTTTCCAAGCCAATTCACAAGATCCCAAGCACACACGATCACCGGACGGATTGTACGCACACCCAGCAGAAGCAGGTGAAAATTTCAAAATTCCACATGCGTACCTAGCTAGACAGATGGTCTCCCAGATAGCCACTGGCTGCAGCAGAATCACACGCTCTTGCTTGTTGGGGAAATACCAGCAAGTGTGCACACATCAGGACGGCTCCTTTCTCGTCCCAAGTATTCCACACATCCACACCGCTACATGCAACTACGTTGTACGTGCTATGCTATCTAAACAAATCTACAAATCTGCTACAATCACATCGGCCAATCGGTACTTGTTCCTCCGCTTCAAAAAAACAAACTCGGCGCTGACGCGCCAACGCATGTCGGGATGCGTATGTGGGTGGGTGGGTGGTGGTAATCAGGCGCTCCCAACGAAGAAGACTCAGCATCTCTGCAATCAATTCTTTTGCGTTTGCTGAGGCGTTGACATGCTTCACGTATCCCAATTTCACACACACCCCACCACGTGGTTCCGGTGGTGGTGCAGGTTCCGCGTCCATGGTTTTGGCAGCGGGCGGTATGGGGAATGGGCGTCAGCTGACAGGCGTCATGGGCTCTCGTTAAGTTGTGCATGTGCAGGTTACAGGTATTAAATCTACGACCACGCCGACGGGTAACAGGGAAGAAGCCATGAACTCCTGTATGTACTATGCTTGTCACGACTGACACGCGGTGATGACCCTTTGACGTGCGACCGCGTGCTACACTTTTCCGAGATTGCAACACAACCAGCGACGAACTGCCTACCGTCCGTCTCCACAACCACGTGCACAACAAATTGCTGTTCTTGCTGGGCGTACGCAGCAGTGTCAGCATGGATCATGCACATTTTTGCATTTTCTTGAAAAGTAATACTAGCTCTATGACTTTCGCGGAAATAACTGACTTTTGCGGAGAGTTGCCCCTGGCGGAGAATCGGAGACCTGTCATCAGAACATTTTCAAATTTTGCCGTACGTCAGGTGGCAGGGTCAGGGAAGCTGCACAGATGCAGCAGGAGCACATGACCTGCAGCCGGACGCGAAACCCACGTCGCCCTGCCTATCAAGGTTCGCGACGACGTGAACCTGCAGCAGCAAGCGGCAAGCTGCGCGCCCTCCTGAGAGCTTCGAGCTGCAAAGGCATATGTGGTAAGCTTCGGACACCAAATAGTTCGGACGTTTTGCGTCAGTCTATTTATTCCCGGTGCTGACGGGGTGAACGGTAAAAGGCTTCAAACTTGAAGTAGCGCACAGGCGGACGGATCAGATTCCTGCAGGTCGATCTAGCTCTCTTGAAAGGTTGTGTGGTCGATGTCGTTTGTGTTCTACAGCACTGTAGTCATCTTGTTGTTCGATGAGCACGCAAACGGCAAAACTGCAATCATCACTATTTAGTCTAGGATGTAACGAGACCAATCAAATCTTCCTGTGCCTGCACTTTAATGAAGACTACCGTAGGTGACACAAGATACCATACTCCCTGGACCGATTTTCGACGTTCGACTACTCCACGACGAAGAGGGTACCAATTCAAATGGTACGATTTCGGAAAGATCTCGACGAGACGGTTACAACGCCTTCATGTTCGGCACCGCCACTCTTCGAACTGTGGACTAAATCGTTAAAAAAATCGGTAAAGGGGGTGTGATATCTTGTGTCACCTACGGTAGGTTACTGCTGTACGCATTGTTGCAGCTGAGGAAAACAACACCCGCCTGGCCGGCGAGAACCTGCAACTACCTGTTGCATGGATTACTTCGGCTAAGCTGTACGGTGTAGGGAACATATATATTGTAGC
The DNA here is from genome assembly GCA_902602495.3 of Ectocarpus sp. CCAP 1310/34. Taxonomy (NCBI): domain Eukaryota; class Phaeophyceae; order Ectocarpales; family Ectocarpaceae; genus Ectocarpus; species Ectocarpus sp. CCAP 1310/34. Next base: position 369,053 of record CACKRE030004149.1, read on the forward strand.
GTGTTCTTGCTTGTCTGCGAGCTTGTAGGCATAATCGCCGGGGTGTCGTTGTGATGGACCGCCATGGATGTTGTAAGGTACTGAGAAAAAACCTGAAAGGGGCGTGGTCGAGAAAGTATTCATCAGTGGGATTTCCTTCTACACCACACAATCTCTGGTTAGGTTTGATACAGTGATCTCAACCGCCATTTGGTTCGCTGATCACTCGCAAAAACCCTCCATATCCCACATACACACATGAGCTGCGCGGTGTAGTGGGTGTTTGGCCGGACATTCTTATACAAGGTACACATGCCATCGTCCATGTTTCCGAGGTGATCTGTGGGACATAAATAGGTGGTCGGTGTACGTTTGCCCGAAGTGATTTGTAGGACATAGTTGGTCGGTGTACAGTTAGCGCCCGCACTTCAGAGCTTTGAAGTTGAGAAATTCAGCCTGGAAAATGTCAAGATCTAAGAACTTGGCCATAAGAACATGTGATAGGTTGTGACGTGGTAACAAAGAGCAAGGATCCACCCTTCTTTGTGGTGCTTTTCAACATCGGGTGCTTCAAGATAAGAACTCACGAAGGTTGGGGGTAACCCCAGCAGCAGTTTCAGATCCGGGGGCGGGGGGCGGCAACTCATGAAATAGTACGAGTACACGCGGCGGGGCCAGGGTACCGCGTGCTCTTCGAGCTAGACCAAAGCACCCGCAGCATGAAGCCGCCATTGAAAAAGTACAAAGGAGATCAGGATGAGGTGGTACGGACGTGCGCTTCGCTTGAGTGAAATACGGTAGAGCAGAGTTCGATCCTACCATCGCAGAGGCGGGGGGAGGTCCGGCCATCAACAGCAGTGAACATGCTGTTTGCGGCCTACGCCACTTATTTATCGGGTGAGACTGTTTTGGTGATGTATTAACTTCACGGGAGGTAGACGACCATCCTTCACACGGACGAAAGAGGGAGTGCTCAAAGAGCGGCTCCCACAGCAAGGAGGGGCCCCGTGAATCATCGCGGTGCCCCCTATCAAACGGTTATCTTACCAGTCTGCGTGACACAAAATCATCCAGCACATGTATCCAACAGCAATGTTCGCAGACTCACGAACACATGCGACTGGCGTTGTAGAGCGGGGAGGGCACGAAAGTGGACCTTGTGGACCCCTTGCGTTCAATGTTGCTCAGATTGTATGCATAGTGTATGGCGATGCCGCGTCTGTATGTTCTTGTACTTATGCTATGGTGATCACGAAAGCTGGGATGGGTTGGATCCAGAGGTCCTGTGGAACGACGTTGTTCTCAACCGTTTTTTTCTATTCACATGCTGGTCTCAGTGTCAAGCTGAAATCCATCCAGGAAGAAAGACCTGTGTCCTCTGCATCGGACTCTCTCGGCATGGGAATAAGAACAAGAACCCCGATTGTTATCGTACGCGGATGCCTTCTCGAAGTATGAACCTTTGCAGATAGATTAGACTACATGCTCGGTTTGAGGCGCACAATGAGCGGTTCTCGAGTTCGGGCGCTAATTGTTTGCACGAGGTGAATATACATATCGGTGTATGTTTGCTCCACAGTGGTCTGTGGGACGTTGGTGATGGATGTACGTTTGCTCTATGGTGATCTATAGGGCCTAGGTGCTCTGTGTACGCTTGCTCCATGGGATAGGCGTATGTTTGTCGCATGGTGACCGGTATAACATAGGTGAGCTAGCTCTCATGACCCTTCCTTCCTGTCAATTTATTTTGTAGCAACGGTGGAGGAAGAGGAGAGCGACATGCCAACAATTGATGTCAAGATATCTTGATAAACCGCACGCACTGAGGTGTATACCCCCCTTTTGTGGGGGCAGTTGGCTTGTGACCACGGAAGGCGTCCGCGTCAGTTGGATCAGTACGGACACTAGAAGGTACTGCGTGGATACCGGATCGTTCTTTACTGTGAAGACCACAACAACAACATCAGCTATGTACTGAGACTACCTCTTGTTGTTTTCGTCTGATAAACAACGACGAAGCACCCATGACGTTCGTGCTAACGACTTGCTGCTGCTTGCAGGAAGCCGGACGAAGTCGTTCCACAGGACAAGCGCCGGGCAGTCACGCTATTCGTTGGCCTGATTCTGGCGATCTTGGCATGTGAGTTCTCAGTTGGTTGCAATGTTGCGGCCTAGGGCATGTCGGCGCTGCAGCGTGTCAAACCGGCTTGCCTTTCCCCCGACCTCCAGACAAGTCGCGAACGGAAAAAAACGTGTCTAACTATATATTATGCTTCTACTCCACTTTTCTGCATGTCGGTACCATATGCATGAGTCGGCGGCTGCCTGTCCATACGCGGTAGACTATCGTTGTACTGGGCTGTGGTGCAACGAAATGGACGAATGGAGTGAGTGGTGCTCTCTCAGCGCTCCTCCACCCCTCTCTCGACGCCTGACAGCGCAGTATTTCTTTCCTTGTACATTCTTCTCGATAAAAGTTTCGATTCTGCGGAGCTCTCTGATTCACATTGCAAGCTGAGCACACTGATGATGGGCACGCCCCGCATTGGGCACGCATTTTCATCGATCGACGACGTGGGCAGACCTCCTTCTTCCAATCACTCCCTTGTCCCCCCATCACGCCGTCTATACTCTCGCTGCCGCACGGCCCCACTCGTTCATCATCTGTCTTCCATAGCATTCACACTTTATTCCCGTCTGAACTCGTGAACACTGCTTTAGGTAGAATCGACTCATCTTCTCTAAGTGTCACCGCGCAGCACACGCTATAACTACTCTCGCATTTCATCAATCGACATCATGGATGGATGGGCACTATTATGCCTACCTTCTCCTCCCGCCAGTCCTCCACCAAGCCCTCTCTACTCGCCTCGTCATTGTCTATCGTACTCACCCGTTCATGTGCCTTCGACTGCACACACGGCTGCTTATTTTCTGCTGTCATCGTCTACGTACTACCACGTAAATCTGCGTTGACATCCTCTTGGAAATATTCCGATTTTAAACGGTCAACAAGAAGATAGTCAATTCTCTTGGTTCAGTGGTAGCGTGAAGCGCCAATGACCCGAAAATCTGCCATAATCATTGAGGCGTGACGGACTGACAAGCAGGGTGTACTCTGTGTTTCGTCGATGGTATTCAACCATCATCGATGTCAGACAAACAAGGCATTGTCGCGTCCGTCCTTGTTCCAGGCTGCATCAGCTGTAATACGGTAGATCTACTGATCATGGCGGCGGCGCGGCAAGCACCAGTAACAAATTCAAGTATTTTCTTCTTCCAAATGATATCCATGTAGACGCCCGGCCCGATCCTTCAATCAAGTGTATCCTCCATTCAACACAGCGCAGCACAGCAGTGGTGAGTGCGTTTTTCACCTACTGCATAGCCTCTGCACTCTATGTTGACCTTTGCCTCGGAGTCGCTCAATTTGGCCGATGGCGCGAAAGAGCCAAAAACCTTGCCTCGTACTGTTTATTGCACTCCGCTGCATGTACAATACCCCCCTCTCCCCCTCGAAAGCAATAACCACGCCTTTACAAAAAGCCCCGACATAAGTCAGGTCAGTCCCATGGAAACATCCTGATTCTGTGCACTGCTCAAGCCAGACAGGGCGGGGGTGAATTCAGTCCAGCACGAACCGTTTTCTCTGCCTACCTGCCTACCCTGCGGTGTTGCCTTTCAGTGCCTTTGGAGATGTGTGCCTGCCTCCGAAGCTAATTTGGTTACTTTGCTCTTCTGTCGTAACTGCTATGAATCAATTGTTGGACTTTTCTACGCTGGCGGTCAGATACGGTGCTCCTCGTGTACAATGCGGTGGAGCAGAAAAATAACCCGAGTACATCCTTCGTGCTATCGGTGAGTGTAGTATGTGCTTCGTTTTCCTACCGACTGTTGTTTTTGCAAAGGAGTAAAATTCACCACGCCATATTCTACCGGGCGCTGATTCCAAGGAGAGACAGGCATCAATCAATTTTCGCGGACGAGATGGACTTGCACTTCCGAGTAGGGAAGCTGGACTCTTTCCCGAAGAAACAACTCTTCGAAAAGGAAAGGTAGAGACGTAATAATTCTAAAGCTCGTTCCTTCTTGCAAAGCCTGATTGGCTCCGACTCGTTTTTTCCCCCAGGGCCAGACCTCTAGACTTTCTAAAACTCATGGCCATGCCACCCTGTCGCTGTGTTTGTGTCCGTTTGCTCTTATTGGGTCAAACTTGGAATAATATGTAGGCGTTTCGCGGGAAAGAATTCTGGGTGCTCATCCTGAACCAGTCGGTGTCCGGAGTAGAAAAGGTACCCATCTCGAAAGGGATGAGTGGACAAAGGTCAAACGAAGAAGGCAAGAAACAAGTGAGTCTTCCTCCGTCCACACCTCCCGTATCCACAATTACGACCTGGCTCCCGCTGTCCGCCACCGCACGTGTCTGTGTTATTTTGTTTCGCAGAATAGTGTTTACAAATACCCAGACACGTACGTGTGTTTGACCTACTTCTTCGGCTGCGACGACCTTGACTTGGAGGAGGGCTGTGCGTCTTCCATCTTCGACACGGAAGGGGGCAGCAGCTCGGCGGTATTCAACCCCGGCGGGGAGATGGAGCAAGAAATCGCCACCACTACATGGTCAGACGAGGCGAGTCTTGTTTGATTTCCACCATTGTCTGCTGTGGTTATCGCTTCTTTCTCTTACGTTGGTAGCGTGTTTGTGTTTGCTTTCCTTCTTACCTCTGCGCGATTCCCGCGTAATGTACGGTGCTGGTCCTGAAGGCAGAGAAAAAAACCACTCTTTGGACACACACTCAAGGCGTATGACCCGGAACAAAGAGGAAGTTGTTGTGCACTTCATTGCGCAATCGAGAATGATGCTTTGCTAAAAGAAGGCAGGAAGGTAGAGAGCGTGAAAAACTCTTGACACGAGGTTCTGATCGTGGGGGTAAAGCATTGAGCGGTGCCACGTTCGTTCTATTTCCCTGGCTTTTCCTACGGGTAGGCTTGATTAATGACCACGGGTGGACGAGGGTGAGGCATAATGTTTTTGTGAGCTGACGTAAAGTTCGTGCGATATGACATAAAACTTCGTGTGAGATCACAACGTTTGATGGCAACTGATCGTGAGCACGTTTGCGTCCATACTGCCCTGCCTCTTTCAGAGGGGCTGGTGCGTTTTCTTCGAGACTTCCGCGGTGGACATCGTAGACGGCGAGCGAGATCCGGAGGACTACATCCTCCTAAACGTGAGCACACATGTTCCATGTGTGCCGTACGGAGGAACACCCATGGTCATGTGTCCTTCCCAATAAACGTCGAACGACAAGCCACGACGTATGGAGAAACGTCCTGTGCACTCACGAGTCCGAAAACAGCGCTTCCAGTTGGGAGGACGGGTCTTCACTGGTGCTTGCTATGTATGTCTCTCGAGTTGTTACGTTGATGGGGCTGCTATGTTGTGTTTGAACAGATGTACTGGTATCCGGGCGGGACCGCGAACGCTTCGACGACGTGCATTCCTGAGGAGGGCGAGTGGGATTCTCACAGGTGATGAAACAACCGCACGTCACACAAATATCTGAAAACCTCTCATTGACTATTACAAAAGAGAGCTTGAAATACCGTCGTTAGTACCATCAGTGCTGTAGGCCATGAAAGAAGGCTCGGTGCAACCCAAAACGTTCCCAAGGCTATGTACATGCGATGCGCACATTGCCGCCCCGCGAACACCCTTGACCTTGCAGAAGGAAATCTTCAGACTTACCAGAAGAGGCAGTCACATCAGAGGATATGTACAGATGGCGCCCGCAGTGTAACGTCTCGGGGCGAGGTTTGGCTTTCCAATTGTAGGCCAAAACACCAGGGATACTTTTATGTGTAGCTTGTTGCGTAGGTTTCTGTCGTCCTGGCATGTTTTTGCGAGACTCGGACACGGGCATCCTGTCGGCCGGCATCCAAGTCCCCTACAGCTGCATGACCAGCGAGTCCAGCAGACACGTCTTCACCTACATGGTAAGCAGAGCAATCAAGTCTTCACGGCGTTACGCACTCCCGACCGGCCCTTTCTCACGAGTTTCAGATAATCAACCTACCCACGTGCTGAGTTTCTGCCCAAAATATGGTGGGGAGATGGGTCAGGGTACTCAGTTGTTGCCCGCGTTCGTTCTAAGCCATGTATCCAGCACAGGTTGAGGCGATTCGTCGTCCCGAACTCCAGCAGAATCCCCTTCTAGACGTGTTCGTGGTCTTCAATCGCGTTTAATCAGGGTGTTCCACGGTGGTTGCTGTTTTGCTGCCTTACGACGACCGACTTCCGCACGTCAGATTCAACAGCAGTGCTACCGTAAAAGATGTCACGGCCATGACCCAGTATATCCGCTTTGCTGCAGTATCACCCAAAATCTGTTCAGCCGAAATGTTGACACAGAATGTTTCAAATGTCCCGGTGGCTCAGTGACATACCCGCGGTATGCAGTTGGTGGGTTCATCCCTGAGTGCGCAGGTTTATTCCTTCTGCTCCGTTTATAACATGTGCATTTTGTGTGTGTGTGTGTGTTTTATTTGTCAATTCTTGCGATGAGTTCATCATATCGTCGAACAAAAATGCTGCTATGTCTTCATATTTTATTTTTGTGTGGGGGGTGGAAGACTAGGCAAAATCTCTTAACCTAGAAGACCTAGCTGTGGCTGGTGTTGTATGGCTGGTTTTGTGTGCCATGTGTTTGAAAGCGCCGTGGACCAACGCGTTGTCTGTTTCCTGTGGAAGGAAGCGCGAGGTGGCAGAACAGGAGTTTCACGAAAATAAGTATACGATGGGCGTGGTTGTTTTCGCTACACGTGAATGAATCCAACAAGCGGCTACCACGCGGCAAAGATTACTGGAAAACAATGTCGGGGATGGCGATCTCATGGTTAACTGCCTTGAAGGTTGACCGTATCCACTGAAGTGCGTGTCGCCATGGAATCAGGCTGTTTTTCAACAAGTCCTTCAGGTTGTCTTCGCTTTTCCTGTCCCCGTTCCTTGGTTCGTACCGTGAACCCCAAAATTTCCATCGCTTCCAAACAGCCATTCACGGTTTGAGCGTCACCGCCATATCGCTTTCTGATACCGCTTCGTCACCGCTTAAAAGAAATACCTCCCGCGGAGCAGCCTGCTGAACGGATCGCTTGGTTCGCAATCTGCTGCATTCCATCAATTGACGACGAGTGCATTGAAGAGGCACGTGCATGTTCTCCCCGTCCCAGGCTAACCGGACGTACTACGCACTCTCGTTTTGCGGCCATACAGGGGATAGGACTTACCAAGGAGGATAAGCTATACGAAGACGACACCGCCTCGTACAAGGCTCTGGAGATATCGTCAGCTACCTACAAAGACAAGGTTGAAGGTGGAGTCTCTGCTACCGTCTGATAATTACTCCCATGCATGAATAGCACCTATCCATGTGCTACAATAGAGGCTATCCCCCTTCTACTACTACACAGGCCGGATACCTGTTGGTGCGGTCGGTTGAATTGACGTGGTGCCTGCTGCCTGCGTACACCTGATTGCCGTCGTATGGTAGACTGAAAAACGAAATGAAAGTCGTCAGAGTCCGCGTGTCTTGACTACCCGGCCCCGTTGACAGGGTCAGGGCTTGAGGCTCCCACGTGAAACGGATTTCTAGCGGATCAACATCCGGGGCCCGTTGCACACGGACTGATAGCTTATCGATGTCGGTGATGATTCCCTCGCCGAGAAAGTAAGCTTACGTAGCGAGATACCATGATGATGGAAAGGAGCAACTGACACGTGTGGAACTTGACCGCCCCCCCCTTCTCCCGCCCCCCCCTCGTGTGAAATTACGTGTCCATTTGGAACAATTTGTTCGTCTTCTATTTAGAGGACCGACAACATTACCGGAATTGCAAGCCCTTACGCGTGGTTGTCTATGGAGATAGCGCAGTCAACGGATTATCTGGAAGAGATCACGGAGATCAACCCTCTCGAGATCGCCGAGATATTCGGCAACGTTGGCGGGTTCTGGGGTGAGTTGTGCTCTGCGTGCTCGTTGATGTGGTACTTCACGTTGGCTCACTAGAATAACTTACGAGCCCGACGAAAGGAGTGTGTCAGAAATAAACCAGTACAACCACTGGCGGAAGGGCGGAGAAAATCGATCAGGGAAGGTTTCCTTCGTGACGACAAAAGCACTGACAGACTCGAGAGCAAACCCAACGATAACTGCGCCAGCAACGCGGAAAGGTCGACATGTTCAACTTTCTTTCGCAGGCAGGGCAGCGCATCTTGTACCGAAGAGCACATTTTCGAGAAAGAAAAGATACCGAAAGTGACAAATGTAGCGAGAGAAAGCCAGAGTCAGCGGCCACGAACTGATGGCGGTCCGACACAAGTACACACGCGAAACGTACAGAGAGAAAACAAGTGTGAGAGAAGTAGTGGCATGGCAGCAGGCAATGGGGTGAAGGGGCCAAAGAAAGGCAGGCATGTCGCAGACTAAATTCGCCAGCGCGCTCTACCTACGTTCGACATCGCCTCGGTTCTTCCTCCTCAGATCTTCCTGGATTGATTTGCCCCGATTGGATTCTCTTCACGTTTGGAACCATGCCCTTACACTTGTATGTTCGTTCCCTCACCTCGTCCTCCTCCTTTGATTGTTCCCTTTTCGTGATTCACTCTCGGTTCTCGGCAGACTTGCTGCTCTTACTGTGGCCAATATTTTTCATTTCCGCATCGCGCCAGGAGCCGCACCTCAAGGGCCGAAACTTCAAGAAATCCGTCTCCAGAGGGTCGGACCGTGTAGTCGATCTGACAAGGCGAGTCAACAACGCTAGCTTGGACCTCCCGTATCGCCTGAGGCGAAAGGCTGGCGACAGGCAAAGCAACGCAACGGACGAGGACGGGGAGCGCCCAGCCTGGGAAACTCGGGGGACGCTGCCCGCATACGGACAGCAGGTGGATACAGTCGGTCGTTGTTGCTGGCTTTGGTGGCGGTCTTGGTATCTTTGGCGATGTCGGCATCCATAGGCCTATTCCGTCAGGCTGTCAGAGTTACTCGTTTACGAGATCTTCCTTCTCGCCCAGTTCTGCCAGCAACGACTAAATCTTCGTAGTACGCAGAACAGCACCGACACCCAGTGTCGTTGCTTATAACCGATTTCAGCAGGTGCCTGCAGGACTGCTATAGTCTTTCCGACGAGTGTGCAATATAAACCACAACCGCGGTTGGTTACTCCACTAGAGCCCCGGACTCATGATCTGTCTTCCCATTCACTCGCCCACCTAACCCGAACCCACGCACTCATCCCAGCCACCCCCCCTGTATGTCCACCGCATGGCCATCCCCGTCCATATCATGTACGCAGCCGACGCCTTAAACGCCCCCTTTGCCCGTACTTCCGCAGGATCCCTCGTTGGGAGCACCGTCTCGCGGGGTGTCCGGTGAAATTTTCCCGCATTCTTCGCGCCGGAGGGATGGGTCTCCTCCAGACACCGCCGTACCGCCGCCCGTGTCTTCAGCAAGATCGACGAGCCTCGGCGCGGCCACGAGCATGACGTCAAGCGCTTGTCTGGGCCAATCAGAGACGCGCCTGTGGAAGGATGTGCCCAGTCTCGCTTCGCGGAGCTCTTTCTCGTCCGACGGAACGGTACCGGGGATCGGCATCAGCGGTCGACAATTGAGCGCGGATGAAGGCAATGCTCCTGTGACATACTAGCGAGATCGATTCGGGCGAATGTGAGGTGTACGGAAGCCAGCAGTTGCAGCATCGGCGGCTATCGAGGTACCTCTGCCCAAAATTTGCCGGCAGGACTGTCTTGTAGTCTGACGAGGCCGAAAAACTATACGTTTCCATACCATGGCAGGACTGCCTTGTGGTCTGACCAGGCCGAAACAGTTATTCGTTTCCAATGAAATATGTTTTACGTTTCCATTGTATATCACAATGCTGCGACTACGAACCGTTTCCGAAAGTGAAGGTGGATCTTGTGTGGTCTTTCCTCACGTGAAGTTGGTGAAGTGCAGACAGCAGTGCCTACACGGTCGAAGGAAAGCGCCTATTTTGTTTTGCAAGGCTCAAGGTCGTTTTTCTTGTCTCCACGATTGAACGCAGACCATATCTACCCTACGATACGGTGTTGTAGTGTAATGTCGGCGGCCGAGCCCGGTTTCTTACGCCATTTTATCGTTTCTACAATAACGTGAGCATCGATTCCTTCGGGGGGTGTTTCTTATGAGCAGAGGCGACGTTCTGTTAGTGTTGGGAAAGGGCTGAGGAGCGGCGAGTATTTTGGTGTTAGAAGTTGAGCGAGTGTTCTCCAACAGCAGCAGTGTAAGGATACTGCCCAATGTTTTAACTAAAGTTCCACCCAGACATGACATGTGTCGTCCGTTGCCCTGAGGTCCATGTGTATCATTGCTCCCGAGAGTTTTGAGTGCTTCGCGGGTATCGGGAAAACCTGGCGGACATTATCGACTGGCCGCGTAAATTGTTTATCTACTGTGTGTGCCGGGGACGAATGCAATGAAGGCGGCAGGAATAAGTCATACGTCCCCCTTTCGTGGGTTCATCGCCAATCCATTTCGCCCTTTCACGATGTGACGTTGTTATTTGTTCATTGCTGGGACTTGCATGCGTGCCTGAAACGGGGCTCGCTTCCCTTTGATGTGTCTGCGTACGGGGGGGGGGAAGCCTGGCCGGCGAGAATCTATTATAATAGGAGCAGCATGGATTGTCCCGACACACTATGGGGGAGGGGATAGCGATAGTCTTCTTGTCTGTCCGTGTGGACGTGGAGCTTTGCAGGTATCACCACTGTCGTGATCTTAGCCCTAAGGGTACACGTTAAAAAATCAAGACAGGTATCGAAAATCGGAGTCCGTGGAGTGTGTGTGTGTGGTTTGGGGGGGGGGGGTACTCACAGTCGTGCATGCCGTAGTCGTTAGACCATTGACCTCGCATCCCTACAAAGCCGGGACGGAGCACACCGGGTTCTCACCGGACCAGGCTCTCACATCACCAAGCGCGAAGCGCCGTGAGATATTCGGCGAGTCGCATGAAGGGTGCGCTGCATCCTGCTAAGGGTGTTCGGCATCTTGTGCTTACTTNCAACACGATCCACTCGATCACCATTGTGGTTACCGCCAACAACAAAAAAGAGGTAAAAACAAAACGGTAACCTGGTTGCCGAGGTCACGAAGTGAATTGGCTTGTTTTACAACGT
>CACKRE030004149.1:380301-390859 GCA_902602495.3 Ectocarpus sp. CCAP 1310/34
GGGGGGGGGGGGGGGGGGGGGGGGGGAGGGGGCACATATAGCCATGTATCCCCGGGTTTTATGCCGAGGCGTCGGCGCTTTGGCGTCCAGTTCTCGCTGTTGCATCACCGCTGGCGCTGCTGGCGCTGTGGAGCTAGCTGTAGATACCGCCGAGAGACGGCAGACACCCCGCACACCACAGGGTTGTCTTGGCAATTTGTCTTGGCAATCTTCTCATGCATATACATGCCATACCCCCATGAACATCTAGGAGCAGCCGCTAGCCCGCCAGTCGCCTGTGTGGCCGATCGATCAAGTCAAACGTATCCAACCCTACAACACCAAGGCGACGAGTAGACTTGCGAGATTACGTTCCCTGTGCAGTGCTAGAAGCGGCAAGGGCAAGTTTTCGAGGTACGTGGTTCAATGAATGTTTGTCAACACTTGTGAAACCTCGTCAAGTTTGCAAGGCAGGTGGTTCAATGATTGTCAACACTTTCTTGTGAAACCTGGCAAATGACCTGTTCCCAATGAATTGGGTTGTTAGCTGAGCTGTTTGGCTTACTTTGAGCTTTGGTCGATAGTGTACTTCGTAGATAAATATAAGGTGCTACGCAAGCCAGGCTGCTTGGTTTCGTGTGTTCCTGTTGTCGCACGGCTGGGTGACGGGTGGGCCGGCATCGATGATGAGCAGATGCAGAACGGTTAACGAGAGCGGGGCATGTTTGCTATCCATCTAACCTCAAGGTAATAACTATTCGACTATTCATGGTGACTTTTCGAGTTTCTCCCCCGTCGGGCGGGGGGCGGGGGGGCTGTGTGTCCGGAAATGTTTTTGCGTGTACCCTTGCCCAACGTAATAACACTGTAGAAATGTGGACATGTGGGTGAAATGGCGTGGCCAGTGTCCCCTGTGGTGACTACACCCCGGTCTAAAAGGGGTACAAGGCATCATGAGGAACCATGAGGTCTCATAGCCACCATGATAATCATCTCATGATGGAATCTCATGGAGGCCCATGGGGTTGCTCATCATTGGGGCACCATGAGATCATTCCCATGTCATACCATTGCAGCCCATTATGGATGTGCCCTCTACTCTGTATGTGGAGGTCAGGATATGGAGATTCAGGGAGCACATATATATAGTCTACACGTACATAAAGAGTAGGATCTGAGGGAATAAGTGATAATAGATTACTGTTCTCCGAGGGTCCCCAATTCTTATGACCCCCAACGCTTCTAGATCGGGGGCAAGCGAACGCGGATTCACCCTCTGAATGTCTTGCTGGTGAGCGGCTCCCGGCATAAGCATGCCAAGGACCCATGCCGGCGGGGCCTTCTCCGCCTCCACTGCCTTTGACACCGCGCTGACGAGGACGGCCTCCAGCGGTCCGCCGCTTGCCAGGAGCGGTGAGCTCTGCTGACTAGCGGCGTCGGCGCGGTTCTGCAGGATGTCGTGCGCAAGGTCGTCGTCGACGTTGCCGTCATCGTCATCCTCAGGGGTTGGGTCGGTGTCGAGGTTGCCCGCCTCGGCGCCGTCGGTATGCTGCTGTTATTGTCGCTGTCGCGACACTCACCAACCAGTGCGTGAAAATATCCGCGATGGTGACCGCTCTGCGAGGGTGCTACGCTCGCAGACGCCCCGGCGGATTCTCCCGTTTGGGTAGGCTTCGGCTGTCCCTCTTGGGGCTTAGCCGAGCCATGGTTGGTGTTAGCAGTAGCGTCGGGAAGTGGCGTGGCTGGCGTTTTGGGTGTCGTCAGCTGCTTAGGCTTTTTCGGCTGTTGCTGCTGTTGATATGACCCTACGTCCTTTTTCTTCCCTTGCTTCCTTGGATTGCCCATGCTTCACACGTCGGTTTCAAGATGCAAAGATAGAACGTTTCGTCGAACGCCAATATGGATGCCCTCTACTCTGGGTGAGCGGAGAGTCCGGGGTTGTGGTGGCTATGTCCTGCCACCGGAGGTTGGCTATTTCCTTTGGTGCAATGTGGCGAGGAATGCCAAGCGTGACCGAGCGAACTCAGTCAAGCTAGGGTGGTGCGGAGAGTGGGCGAGCCTTCGTGGACTCCTTGTCCCATTTTCCTAAAGATCCATCAACTCTTCGCAGCCGTTGGGGGTCATAAGAGTTGGGGACCCTCGGAGAACAGTAATCCATTATCACTTGTTCCCTCAGATCCTCCTCTTTATGTACGTGTATCTGTGCTCCCTGAATCTCCATATCCTGACCTCCACACCATGGGAAATTTCATGGGACAATGGCAATGGTTGACCCCCGTGGTGCACATGAGGCGATATGAGCAAATTAATAGATGATAGTGAACAGAACAACACAGATTGTAAACAGAACAAAAGGAGGATATGGTACCCGATGGCGCCATGGGGCTTCATGGAAAATACTGAAAAACGCTAAAAAAACGAGGAAAATGACCTGAAGAAAACTGAACGAACGTCATGGGGCACCATGAACGCCCATGAGGTTCCCAAACCTCCCATGCTTCACCATGAGGACCCGTGGTGCACGATGGTGCATCATGAGAGTTGGGAAAATGGCTCTGAAGAAATAAGTTAAAATAAGTGCAACATGTCTCGAAAACCAATGATGAGCAATGTTGTCATGGTGTGCCCCATGTGAAAGCTCACGATCTTCTCACGAGACCCATCGTTTACTTTTATCACGCCGTGGGAAGCCCCATGAGATCTCATCATGGTGCCTATGAGACATCATGGTGCATCTTGAATTTGTCCGACGCTTTCCTGTTTCTTCGCGTTTGTCTTTTCTATTTCTCGTGCATCTCATGGTGCGTCATGATCATACTCCATGATTGCTCATGGTGCTCCATAAGAACATTTTCTCACGAACCCCTTGAGAAAATCTCGCGTGAGATAATCGTTTTCGCTGTATCTCATGGGATCACTTTGCATGGTGTCTGTTGAGGCACCATGAGATTCCTATCGGGTCGCATGGGGCACCACGATGCACCATGGTGAATGCACCATGAGCATCTCATGATGTGATCCACAAACAAATGTCAAACTCCCTATTTTTGGCGTTCGTGAATATTTTTCTGGGTCTGCGTTTATTTTCCTTTGTCGAAGTGTGTACCCTTTTCGGGGTCGTTGGTGTATGTCCACAGAAAGTGTCCGCGTCAGTTGAACCGGTACGAGCGCTAGAAGGTACTGAGTAGAGATCGGAGCACTTTGTAACGGCAGCAACAACGAAACAACAATAATAACCAAACACATCCAGTAAGAACAGTCACAAAAACTAACACACGGCTGTGCGGATCCAAGCCATAAAATTCTGTCGACAGACAAAGGGTAGGTGCTTCTAAACCTGTGTTCAATAGTTTTACGGTAACAATGAGACGATTTGCTTATGTCGCCACCTCCTGCTTCAAAGCTCTCGGGAGGGCCCTGAATGATTTAATCTACGCGTATGACGGGGACGATAATTCGAGTTTCAGGGCCTACTCTTGTTGCAGGCTCACTTGCCCGAGGCAAACTGAACACCCTTTCCCCTCCTCCCCTCAGTAAACAGCTGGATACCACGCAGGGCTCCATACTCATGCCAGCATGCCAGGTGGTGCCATCAACTGGTACTGGCCGACCTAGCGTTCAATAACAGAGCGCCGACCCTGGGAAGCCACAATAAGTTACGTTTTCTTGACCCACACTACAAAGCTACGGTTAGTAATTCAGAGGCCACAAGTACGTGTGGTGTCATCGCGTTATGCTGTCCGTAAGTTACAACAATCGCTGCAGCACTTGTTAGTCACTTCATTCTGTCCGCGGTAAACCACTCGCAGTACATCGATGGCCACAGCTACCTTTTGTGGTTGACACCCAATCGTCAACAAACATTTCTCAGGTACTTTCGAACCAGTTAATAAGTACGTCGGCACCGTTAAGAATGTGAAGACAACATCAACAACATCCACGACCACCACCACCAACATGCATTTAGGATACCCTATAAATCACCGACGATTGCTTCTTCTAACTGCGCCTTTAGTCCCAGTTCCCGCCGCCCCGTCGCTCCCCTCTTGAAGTATCTTGGCCACCATGGCGTTGCATACGTCCTCCACTTGCCCCGGTTGCCAAGGCTTATTGATGATATCGCTGCCGCCGACGTCCTGGAAGCGCTCCCGAGTAGCTTGTGTTGTGTCCGCGGTAAACCCACAAATAGGTACTCGACGAAAGTAGGACACGAGCGGTAGCACAGCAATGTCAGGGTTTGGAAGGATGGTAAGGGAGCAACAAGGGGAGTCAGAAGAGAGGGTAGCGAGGAGAACGTGTGGTGACTGCAGTGTTCAATACTAACTAGCTGATGTCCTTTTACGGGCTCGCCCTAGCTGAACACCAACACCAACTGAAACTTCATGCAAATGCACTGGTGCCTTTCCCAAACTGGTCCAATGCTGGCGACAGGGTAAGAGTTCTTCTGAGGCAGCAGACCGATCCGTCCCTAGTACATTAATTTGTAGACTAGCAGTACGGGCGAGCGCATCGGTGTGCGATCAACTTTTACAATAATTGTCTATAGGATTGCTCCGCAACAACCAACAGGGCGCACAGCCTGGCCGACCCGTTCAAGGAAACCCTTCAACGACGTCTTTCCAGAAACACGCTATTCAGCACTTTGGCATGATTTTGGTTGTGGAGCAATTGATCTTTGAATTTCGATCGCACATCTGTGCGTTTGCCGGGCCCCTTTACCCAAATGCCGACCAATGTGCCACACGGAAGGTTCGGCGATGGTTTGCAAGTGATACGGAAGACAGCATGCAAGCCATGCTTGTGGAACGGTCTCCAGCACCCGAACCGGGGAATAACGTTGCATCGCAAGTGATAATCGCACACACAAGGTTACGGCCAACAAGCTATAACAGTTGCAACATTTACGGAACTCACGGTAGCCATCCTCTCTCGACCTCGCTCTGCCTGATTTTCCTCGTGCACTCTATTCCGTCCATGTTCGGCATTTGCAAGTCCATCAACACCCCCGCCAGGACTATCGAGCCAGCGCTGCCATTGTTGTTGGTCTCGTCCCTTCGCGCCTCTTGAAATGCTTCGATCGCCGTCTTGCCGTCGGTGGCCAGTAGTACCTGCACCGCGGTCTGGCTGTGCTTGAACACCGCTCGCTGCAATCTTCTTCTCCATGACCTTGATGTTTATCTTCTGATCGTCCACCACAAACAACGCAATCTTCTTGTGGGGCCCGGTACCCTTGTCGCCGTTATCACCGCCTCCCTAGACGGAAGAAGGGTTGTTGGTGATCGCGGCCATCGCCTTTTGTCGTCTCTACCAAGTGTTCGGCGTTCGCTGATCCTACTTGACTCGTGGTCGTGCAAACGGTTCCTGGCTCCGCACCTTCTCCTTCTTCCTCTGGCGGAGGACAAAGCAGGGGTAGCGCGACGGCGAAAAGAGTGCCGCCCTGCTGCTGATTCCCCTCATCTGAGAACGTGGAGGCGATCCCCAGGCCCCCCCGAACATGGCTTCCACGTGGATTTTGCAGACGTTCAAGCCCATACCAATCCCCTGTTGCCCCTTGGAAACACTACGCGAGACCTGTCAGTACGCCATCACGAGCTGCGAGAGTTCCCCCTTCTGGATACCGACGCCGGTGTCCCTTACGCAGTACACATACCACTGATGCGCTGCCGAGAGGAACGCTTCTCCTGGTTCAGATCCCGGCAGTACCCTACCATGTGTTCAACGTCGTCGGTTACGGGGGACTCCCCAATCCAAACGTAGTCGTCGAAGCGGGCGGTTTGCTCTGCCCACCAATTCGCGGTGTCATGCGGCGAGACAAAAACGAAGAGGGAAACCTCCACCTTTTCTCCGCTGGGGGTAAACTTGATGGCGTTGGACATCAGGATCTGCACGATGTGTTTTATGCGGCGCTCATCTCCGACCGCCTCTTGCAGACAGGTGTTGCCGTCGTCGTTGTCTTTGGTGGGGGTACCGGCAGATAATGTACAAGATGTGATGGAGACTTCGGTCGCCAGGTCCACCCCCTTCTTAACGGCTAAATGATTCAATGCCGCAACCGTCAGTTCGATGGGTCTTGAGGTGACGAATCGGTGGCGAGTCACCGTGATGTTGGTCCGATCCTTTGCAATGTCGATCATGTTGTTTAGGGAGGGCAACAAGGATGCTCCGCACAGCACAGCCGAGTCGATGACTTCGTGCCGTTGTGCGACGTCCATATCGGCATGTTCTGCCTGCAGCATGTCGAGCGAGCCCATCACACCGTAGAAGGGCGTGCGGAGTTCGTGCGACAGGTGGGCGAAAACCTCTTGCAGGTCCACTGGGAGAGCCTCCGCGTACAGATGCGACGAAATCCCGTGGCGCACTATGCCCAGCAGATCCACAAGCAGTGGATGGTGACCACGGTTCAAACTCCGCCTCGGCCTTGTCCATGAACATTTCGAAGGACGCTCTCGGGTGGCTTACTTCCCGATTTAGGAGTGGGGTGTCGGGCTTCCGGCCCACTTGACGTGACGCGCGATAGCCCCACGCCAAAAAGCTACGAGGAAAGATTGCACCGATAAAAAATCGCCACACCCTTAGCCTCCAGTGATTTGAAAAGAACCGCGGCCTCCGCGCCAACGGCATTGATAAGGTCATCGCACTCGCCTCGGGAGAGAGATATCTCCTTGTTTCCGTGCACGGCCACGGGTCGCGAGGCTGTGTACAGGACGACGGCGTCTACTGCAAGGGTATCCAGGAGCGTCTCGGACTCTACCGTGAGGAAATCGTCGACCCTCCTATAATTGCTGATTGTTGCTGACGTGCGCGATACAGCCAGAGTGGCCGCTCTGATCTCGCTGGTGCTGCAGCGAGTTCAGCGAGGACATGACGGCAGCCACCGTCTCTACCGTGCTTCGCTCTTCGCATGATGGGGCCACCATCCGCGTATAACTATGAAAGGAGTAGATCCCCCACAGCTCGTCGTCTACATTGATGGCCACGACTAGCGATGATTTTACTCCCGTGTTCTTGAGATAGTCTAGTTGGCAAATGGAAGACGCTCGCAGTGCACTCATCGAAAGATCGAGGGCTGTCGAGATTCGCTCGTGGAGGAGGTCTATCAGCACGCCTGGGGCGGAAGTGTCGGCAATGAACCGCACGTCATTACTACTAAAGCCTGAGCATCTACCGCGTCACAGGAGGGATGTCCGATTCCGGGAAACGGAGACCCATCCATGTAGGAGGAAGTGACCCTCGACCCCGGTCGGATGGTCTCGTGGATTACCTCCCCGCTCTTGTCGGCTGCGAATCGTAACACCGATATCCTGTCGAAGGCGGGCATTATATCCATCAGAGCGTCACAGACCGCACCAGTCATCATCTGCGGCTTCGCCCCGCTGAGAACGCGCCCTAGCACGTCCCTCACCACCACCAGGAGTCCGGACTTGGGTTCTGCACTAAATACTTCTTGGCTGTGAGGCCCATGCCTCTTCTCCACTTCTAACGAGTACAACTGTAGGTTGCTGCCTGCCAGGGTGCAGGTCAGGACTTCCCCGTCGCCTTTGTGGCCATCACCCTTATCCTCGCTCTGCCGGTGCTTCGGAGGCATCTCGAGCTCCGCATGAATACTCGGAAATGACGAGCAAACTTCTGGGAAGTTCCTCCTGTTCGTGTTCGAGCGCACGATTTCCACGCAATCCTGGCGCTACAGGCACCCAAAATCTTTGCCGACAACAAGCTCCTTGATGGTGGAGATCGCTGGTTGGACCCACGACGTAGTTGCCACGTTCTCGCTGGCGCCTACGATACGGATGCCCGAAGGAAAGGCGTTGGTGGGCACCACTTCTTCCACGACGAAAAGGTGGCCGCAGCCTGGATCTCTCCGATCTCGTGAAGCGTTGGCATGTCCGCTTTGCACCTGCTGCTTTTCATGGTTGCATTTTTCATATGGTGTGGTTGAATCGCGGATACGCCAGCTCTCCGCGCGTTTGACACACCGTCGCACACCTGCAGGAATCTTTGCGTTGGTTCATACGAGTAATGGCGAACGGTCGATGATTGGATGTTACATTTTTGAGGCTTGACGTTTCCCCCTGTCGCTTCTGTCGCTGGTGCCCACCTCGTAGAAAAGTAAAGAAAAATATAAAAGGCTCCGTCTGTCGGTGTGTGTAACGACCGATCGGCCCTGGCCCTCAAATTCGTCAATTTCTTGCAGCCTTGGCCTCTCATACAGCCATCCACCCAAACCAGGGCCAAATCAATTAAAACCCAACCGACTGTCCAAAGCAGGCGGTCGGGTCCAGTCGGGACGATGGGATTTTGGGAAATGTATTTGATGGTTCGTGGGCTTCGAATTCTCATGGCCATATCCTGTTCTCCGATCTCCAATCTCCATGGCTCCCATGTAGACTACAGCAGAACCAGAACAAGCAAACACTGAAATTTTCAGCACTACCCTAGACTACTACTGGAAAAAAAAAAACGCACACCGCCGTAGGTCGCACGGTACAGCAGTTGAGGACAGCGGACAGCTGATAGGACAGTGCGAGGGGTAGGAGCTGCTCGGTAAAGGCTACCCATTAGAGTAGTTGCACAGCAGTCAGCTCACACAAGGTTCCACGCACGGGTTCGAATCCCGGCAGCACCGCCAAGGCCCGTCCCGGAGGTAACTTCTACTGCTGTCATGATCCAGCGGAAGGCAAGAGCCCGCCGACACATTTTTTTTTTTGGTATTCGACAAAGGCTACCCATTGACTAGAGTTGCACAGCAGTAGTCAGCGCTGCTGTGTAGTCTAATGGGTAGCCCCTTTCGAATGGGAGCAACAAGTTGTAAGCAACGTATCCACCCTCCCCACCCATGGAGGAGTAGTGGCATGATTCAATCCTGTTCGTTCTTCTTGTGCTTCAGGAGAGCTTTTCAAATTTCAACGGTCCTGGTGTCTTGGATCGGTGCCGAGAAAGGTGCTTCAGCAGCACAATACTGCTTGTAGCATCGTACTGCGGTACAAAAAGTGTGCTCAAACGAGGAATGATGGGATCGCATCAAATGAGCATATCCACCCAGGTTATTCCCATCACACGTTGACCCTAGCTGTAAAGACCTTTGAAAAAAAAACAACTGGGGTATCGTAGTGTAGTACAGCAGTGTGTGGAATGGAGTGAGACTCAGGACTACAATTCTGTACAGCAGTACATCCTCGTAGACACGAGGAGGATGCGAGACGGCTTCGAATCAATACTTCGCCGAGCTTCTAGCATTTTCAAAGTGCGCCTCACCACCTGCAAGGTCTTCCACATGCTCATTTCGAATGTAAGTGAGGAAGTGCTGCGCTCCTTACATCGTCGCAGAGCTGGATGGCGTTCGTAGGTTCAAACGCCTACCGAGGGAGGCTCTCGCCCCTACCACGGAGCATGTGGTCCCAATTTTACTCGCTCGAAGGAAGGGTTCACGACTGATGATTAGTCTTTCACGAATGACAGGGGCATAGAATACAACAGCACGTGGTTGGATTGACACGTTTCACCACCCCACCGCCACCACATTACCACCACAACTCGAACAGAGACACGGACAGCATAAACCAGCCCCACATTGGTAACAAATACTTGTACACGCCACACCCCGACACCGCCTCTCTCTCTCTCCCTACTCATTAGTTTCCTCTCTGCCACGCACAGCGACACACCGAGGCAATACCACCTACCCACCCTGCCCACATACCGAAAAGTATTCCAACATCATACCGGAAACACCCCTTCACAAAAGGCGTCGCTATGCTACCTCTTTCGACTGTTCGCACCAGACGGAGGTAACAGCATGCCAGATACCAACACAATACAGCTCCCCCAAACTCTGCGATAAAAAAACAAAAAAGAGGATGCAGTGTTTGCATGAAATGAAACGCTCCCGTCGTGCGTGTTCATGCATCAGGAACGTGACCGGTGTTGGGGGCGAAAGGTATTGGTAAGTCAGCCAATCATAAAGCTTGACTCATTCACCGACCGCATCCCTTCCGAGAGAGACGGAGTTTCTACGACTGGATGGTATATTCCGTCATATACGACGAGAGTGCTATCTTCCATCACATGCGGTGCCGCCGCCGTGCGGGGGCGTCGATGGCGTCGGGGGCCGTACGATCATCGCCGAGCCGACAAGGTTGTGGTCCGTGTCGTCTGGGAAGGTCACGTCGGCAGGTATCGCCCAGCGCGCTCGAGGGGTGGGCATCTGTCGGATGTCCATGAGCCTCTGTTGTCGCCGTAACCATGTTGTTGGGCGCCACATAACAGCGGGGGAAGGGGGGGCGGTAGAGGGCGCGTGGGGGGGAGGCGTAGTGACAGGGTACGAATGTACGTGCGTGCCTGCATGCACTTGTCGAAAGATGTGGGCAAGTCCTGTAGGCCAAATTCTCGTCTATACCGCGTAACCCCCAGAGATGAAGCGCTTTGACATGCTTTGTTGTTCGGCGAAGCCTGGCTGGCGCACTTTCCATTTGATCGACCTGTAGCGCGGTGGCTGCTAACCGTCCAAGAATCACGTACAGAGAGAGAGAGAGAGAGAGAGAGAGAGAGAGAGAGAGAGAGAGAGAGAGAGAGAGAGAGAGAG
>CACKRE030004149.1:449046-465261 GCA_902602495.3 Ectocarpus sp. CCAP 1310/34
TATATGTTGAGGCGTGATGCAATGGACTTGAAAATCATGGCTCTGGGAGCAGGGTTGGAGTTAGGTCTGGTCGAGATACCGTCAAATAAGGTCATGAAAAGTGTATGAGTTGGAGACTAGAATTGAGGAGGTGTGGGTTTATGGTTGGAATGATGAGCTTATGAGGGAACTGCAGTTAGTTGAGAGCGGGAGAGAGAGTTGGAGGGAAAGTGAAGCGGCGCAATTGGATAGGTACAGGTAGAGAGGCCCAATTAGCTCGCGTCAGCTGACATCGCGTGCCCCCCTTTTACAGTGTGTGATTTCCCTGCTGTTCCCGGCCCACGAAGGCCTGAGAAACACACTTTGATCGCAAGCAACTTCGAGACGCGCAAACCCGCGACCCCACTGGCACGTCTAAATACATATCTACGCGCGATAGGCCACCGCCGGCCGATTCCACGTCAGCTGAAAATAGGTTTTCTAGGAAATTTCCCGATAATTTTTTTTTTCTACGAAAACGGGGTTCGCACCGGGTCGAACCGATACGATGCGGCCCGACTCTGGACAGGATCTTTTCTACAGCAACATAGCTTACAGGAAAGTCGCTACAGGATAAACTGGACCGGATAATCAACGACCTCACAGGATTTCCCGGGGGAAAATCCTAGAATGCCGCCACCACAATTCCTTGAAGGCAACGATTGTCGAAGGAGACCCATCGGCGAGTAGCGGACAGCAGGGACTTGGTGGTGCATCTAAGAACAAAGGGCATGGGAGGAAGACCAAAAGGATGAAAAATATGAGCCGGGTGCGTTCCGACGATGAAAATAGAGAGTAGCCACCAAGTTGTCATGTTGGTGTGCGTGCGAAATGCGGCGGAACATTCTTCCGCGTCGGGGTTGCAGCGGTGTGGCCCACACCTCCCATTGGCAGGCAAATTGGTAAAAACACAACAGTCATTCCACCGCATGCTTCCGCGTCGGGAGGTTGCAGCGGTGTGGTCCGAATCTCATTAATCCCTGGCCGCCAGGTTAATAGTCGCCACCTACCGGCATTCCGTCATTGTCATGTAGGCGTCGAAGCTGAGCTCTAGGGGCTCTTGTTCAGGGCAAAGTCTACTCCCAGGGGGCCCTCCACATGGTCTGCGAATCGACGTTGAGGGGCACGCATTCAATAAACAGGATGGTCGGCCAACGGATCAAACGCGTAAGATCTTGGGCGATAGCAAAGTCGTCCCTGGGCCTGTGCCCACGCGGACACTTCCTTGCCGCATTCTGGAAAAGCTATCGTCTCAGGCATGCGAAAGGGATTTGAATAACACATCATTGTTTTGAACCTGGCACGTGGACTGCCCTCTCCTTCTCTCATACTCGTAGAGGTCTGACACTTCGACAAACCGACGTGCTTGCGGGGCTTCAATGTTGCCGCTGCCCATCCACCGCCGAACGATACCGTTGTGCGCCAACTCACATTCTTCCTGGGTCCCGCGAATGGACTCCATACCGTGCATGACATACTCCCCGTCAGCGTCACGAGTCGGTACCAGTGTCTCTCCCAGGACGCCCTGTGCGCCGACGCCGACGCTATCGCTATCAATGGCCAGATTCATCTGCCAAGTTGAGTGGTCCGGCAGGCCGTATTGTGCGATCTGGTGAAGCCGTCCGTGGCTGAGACGGACGGTGGCGATCGGCATGACGATCTGGAAGGAAGCGTGCTCGGACTTGTGGGCGAACAAGCCCCCATCCCCTCCCTCCACTACGTGACGAGCTACGTACTCCGTGCACTCCGCCATGTTGGTCGCGGTGGGGTCCCCGAGGATCCAGTCGCCCATGTCCTGATCTTTACTAGACAACCTGCGACCGCCCGCCTGCGCGTACTCGAGCTTCTTCCGCTCCCAGTACTTCTCGAACCCGAACGATCGGCAGGCGCCCGGAAGGTTGACCACAGAGACCTTCATGTTCGGAGCCATCTCGACCACGCCGGGGGCGGATAGGGCCTCTTTTCCATCGAGAGATACGCTCAACGCACCGTTCGCGAGGCAGGGGGTCACTCCGGCCGGGCAGCTACTTTCCAGGCTGTGCGGGTCCTTGACCGTGATGACGACGCTGTGGTCGAGGCCATTTCCATCCTGAGTGATGAGGGAGATACCGGTGATGTAGGTGATGTCCGGTCTGGAAGGGACCGGCGCCGTCACACGCATGTTGAGGTTCATGGACGGCAGGTCCGAGATTAGGCAGTACCATTCTCCATCGTCGCCGGTGAAGTCGAACTTCTGGCCGTGGAAACCGGTCATGTGCGGGTCACCTGTGTTTGTTAGGAGGCCCGACAGAGCGATACAGGAGTAAACGTGTGCATGGTAGGGTACTGAACCAATGACACGAGCGAGGCACACCGAACAATCGTGTCTCTTCCCACAACACGGACAGCATTGTCCTATTCATCAATTCTCAGTGCATTAGTACTCCAAGAACCAGCGTACGGATGACACGTGCATGAACCAAGCACCAGGTAGGGCGAACTCTCGGGATGCGTCGTGAACATTTACGGAATTTATGACGGTCGCGCTACCCGGTCACTACTGCTGCTTTTGCTACGTCGACTAGATTCGAAACCGTTTCTGGTTGATTATGATGTGTACGACGACGTCGACAGAGCTCACCGCAAGCCGTGGGGTCGGTGGGCAAGGGTAACTCGCAGACCTTCTTCACCGGACAGCATATCTCCGGAGAGGTGCAGTCGGTGTTAGTTTCGCAACCTGCGCGCTCAGAAGCGAGGGCGACGAAACACTTGGTCAGTGAAAGCTGAATGCATTCGGGGAGCGCCATTGGCACAAAGCTGCGCGATGCGACGGGCGCGAGCGTTTGTATCGGACGCGAGGAGGCCTCATGTTGGAACGCTCCAATCGGACCAAACTGAACTGGTACAAGCACTAGAGGCGAGCTGATTGGGCGAGCGTTGTTGTACACCGTTTATCCTGCTCGGGAGAGGTCGCGTTGTTCTTGTGTAATTTACAAAAACGGTGCTGCTTTGCCGCCCCCCTCACTGAATCGCTTGCTAGTCCTGATGACGTAATCCAACGCTCCTTTGGGTCAAGAAGTACAAGCATGGTCGTTTGCTGTCTGGCTGCAACATTGGCCAGCGCCATCAACAAGGACATAACTGTTTTGTTTACGAGAGGCGACAGTATTCATGTGATAACTGTGGTGGATGAAAACCAAAACTGCCCGCTTGTTGTTTTTCTGAGGCCCCAGAGAGGGGCGCTCCAGTGCAGGCTCTCTGTGTTTTTGCAGCCAGGAAAAGGGACAGAATCCTTATCCAAACTCGTTTTCCGCCCTAACGCACCAGCGATGCAACACGAGTTGCGAAACGCACCCGCCCCCCTCGCAACTTTCACGCACCATTTTGACAACTGAGGGCACCGCTATGATGATGCGCGAAACCAAACACTGCCAATGAGACACGCTTACCGTTCGGTCTCAAAAACCCGTCAATTTCCCAACTTGTCACAGCCTCACATTATGTTAGTCAGCTCACCGCAAGGTTCTCCATCAGAACAAGTTACAGGCCTGAACAGGGATACGGCGACCTGCAAAAAATCACAATCAAGTTTGCGTACAGAACCTGTCAGCGGTGCACACTGCCGCGCGTGCGTTAGGCGCAGGGCACCATGGTCCCGGTCGCAGGAGGCACGGTGACGTGCGATCTCAACTTTTTCCCGCCACCGCACATTTGAGTTGACCGCTACTTGACCCTCTGTGCCATGCCGGGAAGAAAGGGAGGTTATTCCATTGCAATGCTATGCGGAGAGCGTTCAATCTCGGCGGTGCAGGCTGTGCTCCCGTCGTGGCGCTGATTTACGGCTACGGCATGACGTTGGTCGATTCCGTGGCATATCGCAATCTCACCATATTGTCCTTGACCGTCTGTGCGTTATTCTCAGTGGCGGTTCCCGTAGGTTGGCCCAAGTACTCCACGTCCGGGTTTGAGAAGTAGTTGATCAACTCGGCACCGGTGCAATCATTCGAGTAGGTCATTACGGTGCGATACCTGGACGACGCACAATATCGATTCGCAACCACGTGGTGAGACATCATAATGCGGGTGCGCGCGTGCGCGGGCAAGCACACACCGAAGTCCTCATCTCAAACGACAAGTAAAACTTGCTTGTGTCGGGAACTGTATGCAGCTTTGGTATCACCAGCAAGAGTTCCTGCTATTGCTCAACAAAGCTTCAGGATCATCTGTCCTCTTTCTGCATCAATCCGGTCGCTAAGATTGCATAGGTTCCACGGACCCACCGCCCACTATATAAATCCGTTTGGTTACTCTTTCTCCGAGCAGTTGCTACTGCGCGAATGCGGAATCGACCTTTTTTCTTCGTGTTGCGTTGAAACGGATGAGCACTGGGTTTATGACTGGCGAGCGCGAAGAAGAAGTGTCTGCGCGTACTACGAGAGGACCAAGAACTGGCAAATTTCATGAAAGGAGGAAAGTACAAAACAATCCCAAAGCCTGACACCATCTCAAGAAACCCGGGCCATTCCCGAGGGTGGTGGTATCGATCGATCCACCCGATTTTTCAGTCGGATTTCTTCACGTGAAAAACATATCTCGCATGGTTACAAAATGAACCAAAGAGGGAATCGTCCTCGACAATCGTTGAAGGGGTGGGATCCTTGTTAGAGGTCACCTCCACAAATTACACAAATTGTTAGTGGCCCCAGCACGATATCAGAACTAAGTGTGTACGGTTGGATGCGACACTCGACGGTTGAGAGCTTGCACCACTGTTCTATTCGAGCCGCATCGCCTCATGGCTGCTAGTTTTAATTGATGCCCTGCCCTTCGTTTGCGTGTACGCAATGTTCCTTTTGGTCCCTCTTTCACGCATCACATCTTTGCCTGATTGCTAATTCCACCACTCACTGAGGGGTGCCCGTGCAGTAACGCAGACCATGTCCATAATCAGTCATTCCGGTGTTGGTGTTTTCCCGGTCGTGGCGGCACCCCAGGTTGTGCCCAAACTCGTGCGTTTGTGTCCAGTTCTCGAAGCACAATGAATCCATTAGGGAGTAGCCGAGGCGCTCGTCGTCATTGAAAATCCACCTGCGAAAGACGCAGATGGAAGCATGATAGCGAGCCACGTGCGTCAGATTCGGTGCTACAGCAGCGTGGCGAAGCTTGATCTGGGGTCGTCACACAACGTCGAACTCTCGTTTTTCAGGATACGGATATTGTAGCTCCCAATCAAGAACTTGGCAGTTCAGAACTTCTTGCTCAACACTTGATACAAAAATTTTGACCTTGAGCACCTTGTGTTGTTGAGCCCGGTGAAGAATCCCTACGCATGTAGCAGTCGTTCGTTAACCCACAAGAGGGACCGAAAACCTGCCAATAACTGTAGACTTTCGAGTGCGGGCGTTTTCTGTACGCACGTTGGAAGAGTCGACCCCATCCAAAGTCAGCAGAACACGACGTTGACGAAAGCCTGAGAGGCAAGCCTACAGGACTCAAGTTATGGTACTTGTGCCTCTCGAATAAACAACGCCAGTCTTGTTCACATGCTGCGGATTCAGACGAGAGGCAGCAGGGCGATCCATCCTCCTCGACGATTTCTTTGTCCCAGCCAGCCTTTTCGCCAGACGTTTGTTGTGAACGACGAACAGCCTCTAAAAACACTTCCCGGCAGCAACAATGTTTAGGCTCTGGGCATGCAGCAACCGCAACAACAGCGACAAAAAAAACAAATGCCACAAATGTATCTCGTCTACGCTGAAAACCTCTGCGCCAAAGGAGCCAGTCTTAACGGCCACCCCACTCCACGATCTTTCCCCGGCCGCCTGCCTTCGGGAATGCGACTCGCGATCCGAGCTTACCCTAGTCCACACGTAAACGGGAAGTATCCGACGAGTAACACCAGATCCGCTTCGTGCAGGTCGCGAAGAGCCGCCACTGCCGCGTTTGCCGTCACAGCGTCAAGCTCGGGAAGATAATCTAAAGTGAATGGATTCAACTGGTCGTATGGTAGCTGTGCACAGCGAAGGTAAGGGTTGACGTAAAGGTCGGTCAGTGCAGCAAGCAGGGGAGTCAAGAGTTTTGGTTGCGGTCATGCGATTAGCATGACTTTCCTTGCTGTCCACCGAAACTCTCCCACAACTTCCGTGGAACTCGGCAACGTGCACGAGGAGGCCAGGGGTAGCCCACAAACAGCCACTAACAGGTGGGACGAGGCCCAGAGTGGAAAAACACTCGTCACGTGTACGATCACCCAGAGAGTTGAGCGGGGCATCTTATGAGAATTCCAAGCGTGACAACGCCCCCATTTGATTCGGGTTTCGGTCCTCCCTCGGACGCGCTGAAACAGATGACCGTCTTTTCCTAGGGATCGCAAAGTTTCGCCTGTAACTGAGTGCACGCACACGTGCGACGTACTCGAGGTCCTCCGTCCATAACCTCTCGTGACGGCATGATTCTCACAAGCAACCTCATTCGATGGCGCACCAAGAGCCCACCTGTGCCACATGAACGAGGTTGAAGTCCAGCTCAATGTCTGAGTTGGAGGTGGCCTCATTCATTGGCCCAACAGCCGCGGCGATCATAGATAGCAGCTGTGGTTCCGACCAGCCCCGACTGGCGTAGGCCTCCGGGGTGTATACCACCAAAAAGTCGATCTTCATCGTTGAAGGAAGAAGGGAATCGGTAGCAAGGAGGATAGAACGTTTGAGACTGCGACAAAATAAGGTGTTGTTTTGGGGGATCACAATGATATCGTCTGTGTGGCAGAGCCATTACTAGCACTTGGTCGTGGGCATTCACTTTGATAAGGCGCGTGTGCCAGTAGTGAACACAAGTGTTCTCTACGATATGCTAGTGGAGTACACACTACTGTTGTTAGTGCATGTATATATTATTTTTTTTTGCCTTCCGACAATTCCAGATGTACCTCAGAAAACTTTCACTTAATGTCTCATACTCTACAGGAATGTTAAACCAATACGAAGTATAACAACATATGTAGGACTTATTTCTACTGTCACTTACATCGTAAAAATATCTCCTCTTCAATTTGTTAGTGCATATTTTTGTCTTCACGTCAAATCAGCGCCAACAGCACTTGTACGGTTTACTCCAACCCGTGGTCACACAGGAGGGACCCTCTCCCGGAGGCCCCCTCCCCAACGCTTCTGCGGTGCTTTGCCTGAGAAAACAGTGCAGCACTTTCTTCCATCTGTACACACACGAACAAGCGCTTTCCACCCAGGCCAGGAACGGAAGCGAGAAAATAATTCTTTTCAAAAACGCCTTCTTACATCAGCATTGGAGTCCCTGACCCTGGCGACTAGGAGGCTTTCGAGGATACCAACGACACTATCGGGGCAACCGGTACATCTCTGTTATTGGGATGGGTTTGATCGGGTTTCGGGCCAACTCGTTTCCTCAAATCTGCGGACAGCAGCGTATTTTTCACCACTGCAGCCTCGTGGCAAGGCGCACAACGGGTAGAAACCCTGTCCGAAGAAGTTCATGTGATATTATCTTCCGGGCTTGAAGGATCACCTGGGTGCTGCCGGCCTGAAGCTCGCGGGAGCTGGGCGAGCCCCGACTGAAGGGTGATTCCTTACCCCCCGGTTTCGTGGGCGCACGAATCTGCACAGAAGGAACCACATGTGTTGTGGAAAGCGGTTTTAAAGCCAGACAACGCTGGCGGCAATGTCGAGCAATGAGATCGCGAGGGACACACGTCCGGAACCTTTTTCTTGTCTCTCTTGGCATGTCTTGGCGATCGCTACTGTCCTGCTGGACGAACGCTTTCACGTGACAGGACCATGTGGGGGAATGTCGAGTATCATCGCCTTGAACAACGATCGTCCCTCCACCACGAATAGTAGGATGGTTTTGCCTACCGCAGGCGGACTGCGCTCACCGTTTTGAGCATGCGACCCTCTAGCTCCTCCGCACTCTCGCCCGGGTTTTCCAAGTCCACCTCCTCAAAATCATCATCATCATCATCAGCTGATGTGGAGACCACCGCGGAATCCCCATCGTTGAAGACCACCGCAAGCTGAGCACATTCCAAGGGAAAGGGAAACAGTGGTGCATCCAGGCTTTCGGACGATTCATCAGACACAACGACCGGCGCTGCCTTGGATTGTACCGTGTCGAACTAACCCGTTGGACCTACGACAAGGATTGAGCGCTTTGGTTGTTGAGGTGCCGCATGGTCGTTCAGCTGTACCCGGGTGTCATTTTTCGAGCAACGCTGTCTCACTTGGTCCCAATCAAACCACAAAACACACCTTCATGTGGCAGCGTTGCTCTGGTGTTGCAATCGATGCTCATCGCAAGCGTGCTGTGCAAGCGAATCCGCCAGTCTTTCCACTCCATCTACCCTAAGTAGTCAGCTTGTAGTGGTACACGTCCACCATCCTTGTTTGGTGCTCAAAGCACAACTGAACTAACCTCCACCATACAAACTTCGCTGCTGGACCCGGCAGCGCACGGAATGGATCTGACGATGGAGGTGCTGCCATCATTGTTGTGTGACACAACCGTCAGGAGGAACGACTGAAGAGCGTGGAAGTCAAGGACAACGCGAAACGACGCAGGAAACGGGGCGTTTAGGCGAAGAAAGCACGGCCAAGCAAAAATACACCTCATCTGGTTCCAAAGCATCGGTACGGGCCGCCCGAAGACGATGGCACAGCTTCGACCAAACGGTCGCCAATGCCCCCTATTTGGTGCCATCCGCAGGCCCCTACCAAGGCCTCAGGGCGTGGCTTCGATGCACTCTACAGACACGAGTGAACGGGAATGAGGCATTCCTGTTCCTTGTTTCATGCCATCGCGTCCCAACCATATCAAACTCCACTACCATTCAGGTATCTGACGCAGAAAGTTTCAGCGCGCGCACGTGGTCATCCAGGACTATTGAGACAACAGAAGCAACGAACGGAAGAAGGGGTAGGGGCGGGGGTCGCTTCTGACGGGGGCCGTTGACGAGGGTGCACAATCTACATATTCTACGGAGCGTTGGGAGCAGGTGGTGCTCGGCGTGGGATCTGCGCCCTCCAGAATCTCTGCAAAAGTTGATTGCTTGTTGGGTTATTGAAATCGACGGCGGCTTCAGCTCTTCTTGAGGCCCTCTTTCCTTTTCAAGGCAATGATTCCGTGCGTTTTTTCACGTGAGGCACCTCATGATGGGAAGCTCGGTATCGCCTGGACCGCTAGTAGGGAGTGCCTTTCGCACTACATTTCCCGAGCTAATCACAGACATGAACCGCCACACCTCGTGAAAACAACACGTTCAGGTAACTTCGTGTTTGCCACCTGTGAGCCCTTTTCAGAGGAGTTGATGAGCGCTTGGATGACTTCGTAAAAGTGGTTCTATTCGCGCGGCGGGAACACCGTAAAGAGGAACCCAGCAGTCAAAGCTCGACACAGGAACAGCTTTTATTGTGGTCGACCATAGGCCTCATCAGAGAGAAACGAGAGTACCTACCCAATACCATATCATGATTTATAGACGCCGTGGTAGACCACACACCGTCACACGAGGTGGAACACCCAAGAGGGAGAGCAGATGCCATACGGGAAGCTTTATGGCACCCTAAAGTGCAGGTTCCGAGCTATTCTGGCTGCACGTACATACCTCCACCCCGCATGGTTCGGTCCATGTCATACTGACTGTCCTTGGTGCCGAGCCAGCGGGAGGTTCAGGATCGACGATCTCACCCATCCAGATCTAGCCGCCGAAAGGACCACACATGGTGGTGTTGGGAGACGCGTGCCATTTGAGAGGATGAAACACGCAGCAAAGAGGAGTGAGAGCGTGCTGCAAAAATTAGCTATCAACAGAGGGGGACCGTTCGAATTCAACGCTCACAAATAGTCTGCGCCCAAACAGTTTAAGCAACTCTGGGTGGCTTGGCGAGCGAACGATCGAGCGAATCGTTTGGGATCAATAAATTCGATTCTCGACGCCTCTCCAGAGCGACCATTAGCACCCTGAACAGTAACGGACCAACTTGCGCGAAGCTGGAGCACTACAGTGCTCAAAATTACGCAGGGCGTATAACGAGGGGCACACATGATAAATTTGTTGAGTCTACCCCCCTCCCGGCCCTGAAACGGCCAGGTGGAGTCGTGCGGCATCATGAACCGACAACCAATACTGACTGATTAGATATTTTTAACTTATTACACGAAGGCCAAAGAGCTGCCCGCGTTGTCAAGTGAGTTACGAAACGTGTTCTTTACTTCCTTCTAAATTGACGGGAGGGTGCAGCCTGCTCAACGCCGTATAGAACAGTGATTCAAAAGTAGAAAGGGCTGCTCCGATACGTGTAACGGTGGACTCCGAAAGCATTTTCCTTTTGGTAGGCACACTTACCTTGCGCGTTTCACCGTCCGGAAAGATGTTCCCGTCGACGGACGAGTACGAGGTGCGCTCTGCAATCACCGTCTGCAAGCGAGAGGTGCAAATCCATCACATGGAACACGGAGTTCCAAGGGATAATTGGAGTTGAGAGAAAATAAGACAGACAGACAGGCAGACAGACAGGCAGACAGACAGACAGACAGACAGACAGACAGACAAACAGACAGAAAAATGAACAAACAGGTCAAGCAGACAGGGAAAAACCGTGGCGCTGACCTTCTTCCTTCTCAACAGCAGGGGCATCACGCGAACAAATTGACAGACATAAACACAAACAAGGGCATACAGACCAAATGATGCGCCATACTCTCTCGAGCAAGCACGCTGGCAGGCATGCCGAGGGCGACATTCACTTCGTTGACTATTTTGCACAGCATGACGGCGTTAGTTCTTGAGCTGCAACGGTACGCGGAATTGGGACTTGAAAGCAGGCTCTTTCATTTTGGTCTTGAGGCTGGCTCCGCAGGGCGCCCATCGATCGAGGTACAACAAGTACGTCATGTACTGTCCTTCTCTCCGCCTCAAACCTTCGCGCGAGATCAACCACGTGCTGATCGACCTCTTAGTCGCGCCTGTTCGCAAGCGCATACCTCAGTGGAGCTGATATTAAACCGTAAGAAGGTTGAGTCCGGGGCATCTTCCAGGCTGTCACAAAGCAGCTCACCCAGCCCGATTTGCACCACAACTAGACACGGGCGACAGGGCACGGCACAGACAGGGGAAGGGCAACAACGTTGAGAAGACGGGCTGGAATATATTGGATTGGATTGAAACCACGTTGACAGGCGTGAATCATGCCGCTCCTCTTCTCTGCACGGCAGCAACGTTGAGTTCGCTCCCGCCACAGGCGATCCGCCGGCCCGAACGGTGCTCTGTTCTTGTAGCAAAACTGACCGTGCTCCTTCGCCCAGAGGTCACCCTTCTTGACTATATGCCGTAGCTTGGCCAATGTTTGTGTGGAAGCGAGCGTAACACTCATGTGACCACCAACAATATGATGCCATCCAGAGTCGGCCCTGGATGGATAGCACCCCACAACAACACACAACTTCGGTTGTTTCTACAAGCCCTCGCAGCGCCCCAACACTCGTCTGAACATATTCGGTTGTGGCACTAACTCCGCTACTTTTATTACTGCTGCGATCTGGTTTGATGGCGCACACGTTGAATGTCAGAGGTATGTGCCTACTGTATGTGCGTGTTCACTATGTTCCTTCAGAGTGTGGTCTAACGGTCCTGTCATTAACTACGCCTCGTACACACTACATCGTTGCATCGCGATCTCACCTGTGGCGTGGGGATCTGACTCGAGCGCCGCAACAAGTTCTTCTTCGATTTGTTCCTCGTCCGAAGCGATCGGATGTACTTCACCAACACCCACGTCAGACACGCCCTGCTCGGCGAACCTTGTCCACATATGACGAGCTGCTGATGGGATTCCGCCGCCGGGAGCCTGGGCGCGCGTACGCTGGATGAGAGCGGTGGCGCCTGCGGCTAACAGCAAGCCTCCTAAAGGCCTCATTCTGAACGGTGGGATGGCACAACACGGAAGGATGTGCAAGAGGTTGCCTATTTACGTTTTTGAGTTGTCTTTCGTTGTACACTAAATAGAGTCAGTGACGGAAGTCACTTTCGGCAATCCTTTGACACAGGGTTGGTTCCACTTGAGGCGGCCGGAACGAGAAAGAGAAAGAGAGCGATCGCCACGCGAGAAGCTTACGTGTGCGTCCATCATGCCTTACATGGACCGCAATAAATTTTCCGAAAAGTGAAGACGCCGCAAGTCAGTACTGTATTGTCCCGTTCTTTCATCGTGGACCCAGTCTTGTTGGCTGTGTGAACTGTTTTGAAACATCCCTCAAACATGAAACTGCTGAGATGCTTATCATGCACAGGTTCGGGGTACTGGCGACAGGGTGGAGTTGGAATGCAGCCCTCCCTGCAGCCAAACTTCCGGGGAGCCGTTTCTGCCAGAGTTGAAGAAACTGGACTCACGTCTCCGCAGGAAATAAGTATGCCAGAGTCCACTGCTGCCCGGAGCTCACCTTCCAAGACATGTACTTTGAAGTACGTTCGTTCGTGAAATATGTACACACTTTGCCGCCATCGGGTTCTTCAACACACATACCTCTTTCGGAAGTGGTGACAGTTCAACTTTTGTTGTCGCTGACGCGCAATCAATAACCAAGCCACGCAAATGCAATTTATGCCGTTCGATGTCGAGGCCTTCACACACTACACGTCTGTCTCAATTTCGAGCATATTGGTGGGCGAATAATCCAGATTCAGAACGTACCGGGGTTCAAGCAACGTTCTCCAGCGTTTAAAATACGTTGGTGATTCCATTTGGATAATTTGGAAAATATTATATTATTACTGGCACTGAAACTCGTTCCAAACTCATACAAAAATTAAAAATCCGGAAATCGGAATTCGGAAACAAGTTTGGAGATTGGAATTCGATGCAAAGTGGTAGCAAAATGGTGTGTAAATAATGGCCCTGAGGTGCTGCCTATCGGGGTCGTACCGGTATTGTCTCCCCCTTATCCAACATCTCAAAGAACAACAGAGGCAACGACTGAAAAACGTAACATCCAGCGCGAAGTGTTACTACGAGGTATATTCAAATATCCTTCAGATTGAGCACCGGGTAAGCCCGACCTCCAATAATAGCACAGAACAATAATGTAGCTACTATATATCCCAGAACTACCGGGGAGCGTATCCCAGGTGTGGAAGGTCGGCTAACCATTCTCGGTCGATAAACCACGCGTGAAACGATTGTGTCTAGGAAGCCGATGGGTAGAGAATCCAGCGGATAAATCTCGAAAGCTCCATCCTTCCCGCAGTCTAGGGGCTATTTACCTCGGTCAGAATAGTTACCTCCTGTGCCCGCCAACAGAAGTACACTGCTGTTGAACAACTGCAGCGTCTAGACGTTGTCAAAACAGACGTGTAGACAATTATGCTTCAGCTCGTGCGCTGAGAGGGCAGAACCGGAGCGCTGTTAGCAATGCGGCGGGATAAGGTCCTACCCTCAGCGCAACACGTTATAGCGTCGACTTTTCGGCTGGCCCGCGCAAGAGCTTCGATGGACGTCTCTCCTCTTCGCGGTGTCCACCAGAAAAACAATCTTTCCACCATCGCCTGCCCGTCGCGGGTCGGGCGGTCGCGCGCGTCGAGCGCTACACCACCGCGAAGTACGCCCAAATTGGGATCCCCCCTGCATCCTGGAGAGTCTACGCCGGGCTGTTCATTCAAAAAAGATTCGGGACTCGTATTGGACGGTTTTCGGCGGAGAACGTCGAAGTCAAGTGACATCATCACCCGTTCTATGCTCGGTGGGTAGGGCCCTCTCCTGCTATCTTTCTTCGCAAATCGAAAAATTGAGCACACGCAGCAGCATACAGTATGTGGTCCGATATCCTGATGCCATACAGGGGCAAGTGGAGAATAGTCTATGCCGCTATTCAGGGCAGTGTCACTATTCGACGTAGTGCCGATATTGCCGCTATTGACCCATGAATATAACACTACTACTACTGCCACTAGACCATATCGGAGAATATGTTTGATGACGCAACCGACATCTAATGAGAAAAATAGGTTTTGATGTGCACGCTACCGACAGCTAGCTATGCATTAGTCTACGTTCGTATTTGATGTGTGTGGTGTACGTAGTAGCACTATATACATACATACCTTTTCGTCGATATCTCGACGAATTTAAAGCCGATTACGACATCGCTTACTACAGTCTTTACGGCTTTTCCATGCGGATTCTTTCAATCTACTATTGGTTCCCAAAACAAAATCCTCCACTGCTTCTGTTGTCCCCCGCGGTCATGAAGCCTTCTGGAGCCAAACTGTGGGTGGGAACAAAACCTTATGAAAACAAATTAACGGCAGTTTCGTGCGTCCCACGGGACGGCCAAATTTGGTAAAAAAACAAAAAGCTGAATTATTAAGTGGTGTCTTCTGTAGGGCATAACATGTCGGGGAAATTCCAATTTTCCTTCAAAGTGCTTTCAATCCATTCGCTCTCGTAGATTGGCCCAAAAACGAGTACTTGTTTTTTCTCATCGGCAATTTCTTTGTCGAGATGTTGACGAAATGTTCAAACTTCGGCACGCGCAAGATTTTTAGCAATTGTCTTCCCTGTTTGTAACAGCGTTGAATGGACCAGTCTGAACCGGTGCGCAAACTTTTCAGTTTTTAAATCGGCCAGAAACTCGTGGAGATATCGCGAAAAGACTGAAATTGTTAATTTTCTTGGTGTGCCGGGTCCACCTGTAGATTTCCAACGCACCCCCGGTGCGATGACACCGGTGGGTGTGATACGGAAGAAATCACACTGACCGTTTGACGGTGCTGAGTGAACGCACCCCGGTGCGATGACAATGAAAAATTCCTCAAGAAACAAACACAGGCGTTTCTGGTACGGGTACCGTAATTGTGAGTGAAACGGTACTTGAAATGAAGCGGCTGATGGGAGTTTGGGGTAGCGTGTGCCGAAGACAACAGACGGCCCTGCTGAGAAAGGTATGCGGTACGGTATCATTTGTTGGCTGGTGCTTCCCTCTGTCGTTGTCTGTCTCAAGGGGCATAGTACCGGTACAATCGTATCAAGTAGTATCGTTCGGTTGGTTGTAGGTGCGGGATGTGGGTTGTGTGCTGTGTACTTGGTTGAGTGAGTGAGTGTATTCGATGTACGGATTACCCTAGAAAAACTTATCATTTCTACGCGCACACCTCAACGGTACGACATAACGGGCGCTCAAACGAAACCACAAGCCACCAACCAATGGGGCGGGAGGGGGGCAGGAGACGGACGAGACGGCGAGGGAAGAAAGCAAACGAGAAGAGACGGACCGAGTGGCGACATACGTGCCGGATTGAATTTCTTTTAGCCAATTCCCCCCCCCCAAACGCTGCACCCGAAAAACAAGTGGCCACGGTCCAGTTGCCGTAGAGATCATGAGGATGGTGAAGAAGCCGGGAGGATCGAAGCAGAAACTGTGGAGGGAAGACAAGTTGGAGCTGCTGTTGTTTGGGATTCCAAGGGACATGACGAGGATATAGTTCAAGAACTGTTGTGACAGGGAGGGACTGCACTGCCTAGCAAGGGGGCAAATAGGCAGAGAACATGAACACTTCCGGGTGAAATTGACCAAAGGAGACAGCCAAGAGTGCTTGGGGGTTGACATCGAGAAGCTGTCGAACTACGTAAGGAAATTTTGATAGAGGGTTTGCATCGCGAACATGATAGAAACAGAGGGGGTAAGGAGACAAGAGGCGAGGGCGACGAAGGCGAAGAAAGGACCGAGCGGGGGAGGCGAGAAAGCAAGTCAGAAGAAGTTCGAGAAGAAGCGGAAGGCGAACGATAGAGTGCGCAAAATCTCCAATGGGGAAAAGCACAAGCTGATAGTCGGGTTGTGGAACGTGTGCGGGTTCGCAAGGAGTGAGCGCAAGCGGTTGGAAATAGTGGACCAAGTAGAACAAAGCGATCTAGATATAGTGGGGATCCAAGAGACGTGGGAATTGAAGGATGGTGACGTGGTAAGCAAACTAGGGAAATACCGTGGGTAGGGAAGGCAAGAAAGCGCTTAGACCCGAAGAAAAGGGGGGAGGGGGGAGTCGGATTCCTGGTCAAGGAACACTTGTTTGACGTGGTGGAAGTAGTGGTGAAAACGGGGTTCGAGGAAAGCCTATGGCTTAAGATACCTGGGGAGCGGGGTGAGAAAGATTTGTTTCTAGGGAACGTATACGTCCCACCGTCGTCGAAGAAAGTCGCAAGC
>CACKRE030004149.1:481937-496061 GCA_902602495.3 Ectocarpus sp. CCAP 1310/34
CTGCCTAAAGCACCGACGACAGCAGCCGCAGCGGCGCCCGTCGGCGACACCATGTTTNAAATATGTAAACATAACCTCGACAGCAGTTCGTGCCTGTTTGTGTGAGATACGAAATAGGTGCCGTCAGCTGCTCACCCTCTGTACCTTGCAAGCGTGGACGCCATGACTCTCAAC
Source organism: Ectocarpus sp. CCAP 1310/34 (assembly GCA_902602495.3). NCBI lineage: Eukaryota > Phaeophyceae > Ectocarpales > Ectocarpaceae > Ectocarpus > Ectocarpus sp. CCAP 1310/34. Next base: position 482,112 of record CACKRE030004149.1, read on the forward strand.
CTGGTGGCCGTTGTCAGAGCTATCCGCTAGCCATCGTATTTTTGGTACGTTTGTCTGATGGTCGTTGGAGCGAGCGCATTGTTACAGACACTGCACTTCATGACACGTATGCTACATGCTTTGTTGCTTCCTCGAACTCATGCGCTTTTCAGGAACGTGCACCTGCCTAAAGCACCGACGACAGCAGCCGCAGCGGCGCCCGTCGGCGACACCATGTTTCCTGGAGAGTCAGAGGAGTGGACAGATAGTTTCGGTGGGCATCTCGACGGCACGCCGGCCGAGGGCAAGGGCAAGGGCAAGAGGAAAAGAGAGCCGCTGGAATTGGAGCCACCAAACTTCCCCATTAGGTTTGGTGGTGGCCAGAAACGCAAGCGGTACGATTTGGAATTCAAAGTAAACACCATTAAGCGCGACCATGCAAAGCCCGGGGGCGCAGGGGCCTAATGGAACCATCGGTATGTCGTATGCGCAACGAGTGCTTGGGATTCCCGAGAAGATCACACTCTCTGCGTGGATAAAAGACAGAACAAGTACGAGAAGCAGCTGGGACAGGCAGACCAGCTCGGGGCCAAAGGCAAGAAAAAAGCCCGCAGCGTGAAGTCGTTTAACACGGGGAGGGTAAGGTCAAACGCTGAGGCCGAGCTCGAACTTCTCGACTGGATCAACGATGTTCGTTCGGAAGCCATCTCTGCCCGCGTCTCTACAAGGATGATCAAGAACAAGGCGGTATCGCTCAACTCGCTTTGGTTCGGCCCGAGGTCTGCAACGAGCGACCTGGAGCGCAGTAGAAAGTACCGCAACAAGCAGACTCACTGGTGCAGGAGGTTCCTTAAGAAGAACCGGTTGTCATTCCGGGCGGTTACCAGGCAAGGCCAGAAACTCCCTTCCGGGTGGCCTGCGATNGACAGAACAAGTACGAGAAGCAGCTGGGACAGGCAGACCAGCTCGGGGCCAAAGGCAAGAAAAAAGCCCGCAGCGTGAAGTCGTTTAACACGGGGAGGGTAAGGTCAAACGCTGAGGCCGAGCTCGAACTTCTCGACTGGATCAACGATGTTCGTTCGGAAGCCATCTCTGCCCGCGTCTCTACAAGGATGATCAAGAACATGGCGGTATCGCTCAACTCGCTTTGGTTCGGCCCGAGGTCTGCAACGAGCGACCTGGAGCGCAGTAGAAAGTACCGCAACAAGCAGACTCACTGGTGCAGGAGGTTCCTTAAGAAGAACCGGTTGTCATTCCGGGCGGTTACCAGGCAAGGCCAGAAACTCCCTTCCGGGTGGCCTGCGATTGCCATGAAAGCCGTCAAGGAATGGAGGGCGCTTCGTCACAGAGGAATCGACGGTGCAACGAGCAGTGCGCCTTCGAGGCCACCTCTGTTGTTCAAGGAGGAGCAGAGCTACAGCGTGGATGAAACTGCTGTGTGGATGGAGCCCGGTGGCACGTCGACCGTGGCGGTGAGTTCAAAAAGTGTTGCTTCGAATCATGTGCCTGTCTGGTCGTTTCTTCGCATTCCGTGCAAACAGTGGGCATTGTGATGCCATATTTCTTGCCGCATACCTACTCAGTGTCCAGGCAGTAAGGCTAGACGACGTTGGTATTGTGCTTAGACTTATGCCGGGTTACAATTTTCTTACCCTTCGCTTCCATCATCACTGTACTGCAAAACCTGTACGTCACTTTGTGCGTGAAGAGCTGTCATTCTCATCTACAAAATCGACTTTTTTCGTCGCCTCTGCTTTCTCTATTGCTTCTTGCTTTTTATTTTTGTCGTTCGCAGCACACCGGTCAGAAAGAGGTGGCCATCAAAACCGGTGGAAAGGAAAAGTTGCGGATCACTGCCGTGCTTGCAGCAAACATGAAGGGCGGCAAACTCCCGCCGCTGCTCAACTGTAAGGGTGAGCCTACGGCGTGGAGTAAAACCCTCGCTGCCAACAGCATCGAACGAGAGTTCAAGGTGGGCAAGGACAAGAAGGGGATAGCATACCCTCAGAGCGTTGTGTACGCCGTGGACAAGGCGTGGCACACGCAGCGCGTCTTCAGGGATGTTTGGCTCGCCCAAGTGTGGAAACGGCGCCCGGGTCGCGATGGGGTCCTGGGCAACTACCGTCAGCCGGACACGCTGCTATCGTGGGACGATTACACCGTGCACAAGACAGCCATGTGCAAGGAAGCGATGGGCAAGTCCAACACGACGCTGTTTTTCGTCCCCGGAGGCCTAACGCCCAAGATCCAGCCTTGCGACGGACTTATCAACAAGCTGTTCAAGTCCAACATGTCCAGGCTGTACGACAACCACATGGCCTCCACCGACGCCGTGCGCAACGACCGCGGCTACCCGGATCCCCCATCGAGGGGATTGCTCGCGCAGTGGGTGAAGAAAGCGTGAGATGAAGTGGACCCTGGGAGCATTCGTTCGAGCTGGAGGAAGGCTGGCATGACCCTTGCCTTCGATGGATCTGAGGACGAGGCGTGGGCCAACAAGGAGCTCAACTCCGACGCCCAAGGGAAACCACTTCGTGCAGACGGCGACGCGGCCGCTGCCGGCGTGGAGGAGGCTGGCCCATCGGAGGAGGGGGAGACGATGGCCGACTTGTTGGAGGTGTTGGAAATCGACGACGATGACAGCTCTGGAGATGGCGAAGGCAACGATGACTCGGAGGTTGAGGTCATGGCAGACTTGCCGGGGGCGGACGTTGTTTGCATAGACTGAGTCTTGTNGGTTGATATGTAGCCGGCACTTGCTTGCGTCTTGTGTGGTTCCAGCTTGAGTGGTGAACGCAAGTCTTGCAAGTGGTTGCGTCGTCCAGGTCCCTGTGTGCTGTCGTTTTGTCGCACGCAACACCGGCACAACCGCTATGAGGTATCGGTACTACGACTTCATTGTGTACGTATGCGAAGAACTTCCAAAGGATACTGCGAAAATGCACGTGGGAAAGCATGTACGTGATGGATTGTCCCCCCGAAAATGTTATCACACGGGTGTGGTATCTTATGCAACCTACGGTACATGCACCCCCGCACCGGCCTTTCCCCTATCCCCCTCCCCCCCCGCCGTCCCCACGGTGGGCTGGACGTTGGTGGGTGCGTGTGAGCGCAGCTCAGCCTGTACTTACTGTCCTCCGCTTTCACCCCCCCAAGCGCGCTTTTGATCGCCCCAAATTATTGTTGTAGGTGGTACCATTCAAGGCACGCAGGGAGGGCGTGTCTTCGCGAAAAAGGGGCAGCCGGTGGTCCCCCAGATACATGCGTGCCAACTCGCGAGAAAACTGCACGATCGTCACCACCATCAACGCCGCCGGCGCCGTGCTGGACCCGGCCATCATCTTCAAAAGGGCAACGTTTCAACGGAGATTGGATCGCGGATAGGAAGGGTCCGCCGGGTGCGACGTACACCTGCACGGAATCGTCCTTCATGTGCGGTGACGTCTTCATCAAGTTCATCAAGAACTTCCACGAGAAGCTCGGCCGGCGTGACTTGCTCGACGGAAAACCCCACGTGCTCGTGCTGGATGGTCACGCGTCGCACGTGAGCTTTGAAGTCATCCAGTTGGCGAAGTCCCTCAACATCCACCTCGTCCAGCTGCCCTCCCACATGTCGCACGTCACCCTGCCCTTGGACGTCGCTGGCTTCGGCTGTTTCAAGAAGGAGGTGGCCACAGCGATCGCGGCCTTCCCGTCGAAACACGGAGGGGCATTGCCGCGGAAGCGGGACAAGGCCGGCTTGATCGGGCAAGCCTGGAGCACGAGCTTTACGCCGGAAATCAACCAAGCTTCCTTCGCCGGAGCGGGCCTGTGGCCGGTGGACAAGGAACGGGCACTCACCCTGCTGCAGCGCCCGAAGAGGAAGGCGCGGGAAGCCGACCGCCCTTCCCTGCAGGACGTCCCCATCGTCGTGAGCAACGAACAGCTGGAGGAGCTGCTGGGCGAGCGCGGCGTCCACAAGGCCCGGGCAGAAGGCCACACCATCCCGGGAATTCGCGTGAGCACGGTGCTTCTCGGCCCTTACCTGCCCAACAACCGCCCCAAGAAAAAAACGCCAACGCGGGCGAATTTGGGCATTCCAGACGGAGGACTCCTCACTGATGAAGAGTGGATGGCGAGGCAAGAGGAAAAAGAACGCGAACTGCAGGCTGCCGAGGCCGCTAAGACGGTAAGGCCGTGGCGCGGGAAGAGAGACGAGTCGCGAGGAGGGCAGAGCAGGCGGCGAGGGAACGTCAACCGAACGGCGGCCGGGGGCGGGGAAGGGCGTGGTAATGTTAATGTTGGCGGCCGCCGCGAGGGAATGGGGGGACGTGGGCAGAGGGTCGGCAGTCCTAGCCGTGGTGGGAGAGGGGCGGGAGGGGCGGGAAGCGCCGTGGGTCAGCCGCCGGCGGTGTCCATGTCCCGATCGGGACGAACCCTGACGCGGACACCCGTGGTGGCACAAGCAGAAAACAGGTTATACCGAAAAGCAACAAACCAGCCCGATTGTTGTTGTTGTTGTTGTTGTTTTTCTTCACATTAAACTCGTGTCAGTTGCTAATCCCAAAATCTAGCAAAGACTCGGTCCGTGGTCACAAAAATGCTAGAGCCATCAGAAGATCTAAAGAACACACACACTAATAGCAAGAACAAGGTACACAAGCCTGAGGAGGCACACAATCCCTGCAGCACGTTTGCGTGCTCACAACTGAACTACACGCCCACACACTTCAACTCGACTACAGCAGCAGCACCACCCCCCTTGTCCCGCATTTAACCAAATTGAATGTTTATCGACTACAGCGTACTGCTGTCTGACGTGCTGTCTGTACAGTAGTAACACCATGGTGCATGGTACACAAGCTCGGGGCATGCAGCTGCTGTCTGAAGTGCTGTCAGAATGAGTCCGTGGACATACAATGAAGAAGAACACCCAACCAAAGCCATCATTGCAATTGACAATCACCCGAATCTATCCAGATCATCTGTGTTTGGCACAGCAGTGTAAACATCGACACTGACTAGGAATTGTTCCACATTGAAGGGGTCTTCCACGATGCAGGTACACAATTAAGGCACCCGGGTTATCCGCGCCATCTCTGCCGCATCTCTCTACAAAACCAGTCTCGACGTCATCACACACGCTCAACACCAATATTCAGGAAAAAAACGGAAAACAATTGACAACACAAGAAGAGATGTTCGTCCGTGCGCCAAGGTTCGATGCCGCCCGCATGCTCCGGTTCCGCTGCTCCGGTGCCGCTGATCCGGTGCCGCTGCTGCGGTGCCGCTGTGGCCAGTCCTAGCACGACCAAACTCGACCCGCTCCACTTCGTACACGCTCTCGTTGCTGTCCTTGCCAGTCAGTTCCTCGCTTTCTCCCTTGTTGCACTTAGGGTTCTTGGTCTGAAAATTCTCGCGCCGAAGGGTCAACCAGCCCAATCAGCTCGTCACCACCTGTCCCCTCCTTTTTGATGGCAATACCAGGTTACTGAGACAGTACAGCTCCCTTTAGCAAACCTAGGGCCGTGTACATAGTGCCCGTCCACCTTTCTGATGAAGTCTGCCTCCGCGCACAAAGATGAGATGGGCATTGCTGCATACACCGACGGCCTGGAGGCTCGCGCATCTGCACCTTTGTACCTGACGCACCAGTGCCGACCCAACTTCACCGCTACGCACGCCTCGCGGCGGGTGCGCCGCAGCAAGAAGGTATCGGTCCCTTGAGGGTGAGTCTCTAGCCCTGCTCGCTAGAAAGACCCCCCCCTCGCTATGGGTCATGCCTACGCAAAACCTTCCCGAGGCAGCGAGGGGAAGAAGGTACTATGGAACCAAACGAAGACAAAAAGAAAAAGAAAAGAAAAAAGAATAGCCAGAAATAAAAAAAAGAAAAAAAACACAGGGTAGTTCAACTGCAGTTCCTCTCTTGACACGTCAACAAATCAACAGATGACCAGCAAATGATGTTGGCGGACTGCTCTCGGTACTTTTTGACGGTATCGCAGTTGTTGTTGTTGTAGTAGTGTGACGGCACGTTTTTGGTGGTTGACGGTACTTCGTTGTTGTTACGGTACTTTTTTGACGCTATCGCAATATGACCGTACCACTTTTGGCGATTGACGGCACTCCGTTATTTGACGGTATGTTTTCGGCGGTTTTGCCATATGACTTTTTTGATGATTGACGGTACTTCGTTTTTTTTACGGTACCACTTTTGGCGGTTCACCGTATTGCGAAACATGACGGTATTCCCGCGGAGTACCGGGACCGACCTACACCACGGGAAAAAAAACTCGGGAATTTTCCCGAGGACTACGGTAGTAACTGGCTCTACAGTCGTGGGCAACGCAAGGTGGTGATTGGTTGTTGCGGTGACGCGACCCCTGGTGCCTGTGACTGATTGGCTAACCTGTGGCGCTGCATCGCACCTATCGAGCAGAGAAAAAAATGTGGTGACCAAACTGTCTGTACCTCCCGCTTCCATTCAGAAGTCGGAGCGGCCGCCCGCCCCCGCTTGTCATTTTCCTGCTCTGGCGGACTGGAGGCACACGTGCCACAGGAGCTAAGAAGGAAGGAGGGTTTCTGACCCGTTACACCGACCACTACTACTGCAGCGGGTACCGGTAGAAAACAGGAGGTAAGGCTGACTCTATTGGCTCCCGAAAGTTGGCCACGGAACGGATTTTTTTTTCATTTTTCGTGGCATGTCCATCATATGGGCACGGATGCGGCGGGTTTAGGGTAAAAAAAAATCGTTCGGAACATCTGCGCCGAGGCCCAACGATAGTTGGGCATATATTTCGTATGGGAATCGGGCCCGGATGTTGCCGACGGATTGTTCGTTTTGATCAAACACACCGAAATTGCGGGGTCACACCGTACCCATCCCGAGCGGCACCCGAGCGTGGCGTGTGTGTGCACGAGCTTTCCAGCACCCAGCACAGACTGGACCGGGTGGGCGATGGAGCACGCGAGTGCGGCCGGCGACAGCGGCAGCGACGACGAACGACATGCCCACCTACTTGTTCTTGTTGCAGCAGCGAAGCGGAGACGTCGCGAGCGGCAACGCGCTGTGCTTACCGTGGCGACCTGGCGAGTTGTCCTGCGGTCCTTCCCAGATGGCGACGAGTTGGAGGACGAAGGCCTTGGCGGTGGCTCCCCCGTGAAGCGTACCCGCCGAGTTCTTCCACGGCCAGACTACCGCGCCTCGTTTTGGTGGCGCATGCTGGGCGAGACGGGCCTCAAGGAACCAGCGTCAAGAGAGGTCAAGCTTTTTCGGGGGCGCTTCCGCATCCCCTACCAGTTCTTAACCGAGCTTATGGAGCTGGTCAAGAAGAAGAAGCGATTCCCCATGCGCAAAAAAGATGTGGCCGGGCGCATGTGCATCCCAGTCGAGCTGAAGGTGATGTATTATTGAGACATGCCGATTCCAAAACTGGCATGCATGCATCCATCTAGACTATTAGACTAAAGTCTATGCATATTTGTGTGCACACTGAGAACAAGGACAATGTATGGTCTACACACGCACGCACGTAGTATGTGAAATACAGAGGGGCGCGACTGGGTGTCGTAGGAGAGCAAGGGCAACGTAAGTATGGTCTACACGTAGTCTACATCCATGAACGAAGTGTGCAGCAGCACAAAGTCGTACCGTGGACAGTAGGGCTTGTGCCAAAGATGAGAAAAACGTGGTGTACACCTATTGAAGCTGCTGCAGGTAGATTTTATTCTCGCCAAACCCCCTCATGCCATTTTCCACGTCTATCGCCAGGGCTGCTGCTGCAGGAAGATATTGCTGTGTTGCTCATGCCCCTTCCGGTATGCCATGTTCTTTAAAAAGTCGAAAATGCAGCGCCGCGAATAACCTGACAACCGACGATCAATTCCCGCCGACCGTACACCGCGCACGACGTCTATGTGCACAGGTCTTGTCATCCCTGGACATCTTGGGTAGGGGAAACTTCTTCGAGGACATGAGTCAGGCTTCACACATGAGCGAGGGCGTTATACAGGCTAGCTTTCACAAGTTCACGAAGCTGTTCGCCCAGGAGTTTTACCACGACCACGTGTCGATGCTCCCTGGCAAGGACCAGGAGAAGGTAACCTACACATCATGAAATGTCTGCCGCACTTTTTTTCTTCGTGCGACCACACTTGCTTTCCGCTGTATCCGTTGAAGACCATTCCGCCCGTATTTCCTTGCGCAACCGGTCGCCCCGGTGGTTTAGTGGTATCCTCGTAAACCGCTTGTCGCAGAGGTCTTGACTTCGACTCCCCATGGGGTGAAAAAAAATTAAAGTTTGTGGGTGAACGGGAAATATAGCTGAAAAGCTCTCGTGAGTGCCAACTTCGACGTTAGCCCAGTTGACGAGGGAAGGGACGGCTGGTCCTTCTCGCGATAGAAAAAAAAGTCAGCACGCAACGCAGGAGGAAGGTGGGGCATTTTGACAAAATGCATGGAATAAATAAGCCCTGGGGTTTACCCCGGTGTGACCCTGGATGGTTGTAGTTGTACGAAAGAATACACTGAAAAGTGTAGTACTCTAGTTACATGCGCTGAAAAGTGCAGTACACGTCTCACCACGAAGAATGGAGGGACTGTCGCCATAATAAATAGGACGAAAACAGAAACAAAAATAAACATGTTTTCTGTGTATTCTCTTGACAGGCGGCGGTCAATATTGATTCGTCCATCCTGTCTACACTCAAAAAACTTGCGTATGTATGCGTCCCGCGTGTTCGGTTATAGCGTGTTTGATTGAAAGTCACAGNAAACAGAAACAAAAATAAACATGTTTTCTGTGTATTCTCTTGACAGGCGGCGGTCAATATTGATTCGTCCATCCTGTCTACACTCAAAAAACTTGCGTATGTATGCGTCCCGCGTGTTCGGTTATAGCGTGTTTGATTGAAAGTCACAGTGTTGTTGTTGTTGTTGTTGTTGTTGTTGTTGTTGTCTTCACATTAAAAACCATCCCGGTCTCTCTCCCCAGTACCTCCTTCTGTCTCAAACTCTCCGTACTAATCCAGCACTTGACTCGGTCAATTTCCGTGATCACAGGCTAACGTACCTAGAAAAGGTATACCAAAATAAAATGGACCCCAAGGGTTAGCAGAGCGATAAAATACAAGAAAACAAAAGAATCAGAAACAAAAAAATAAATACATAGTGGAACGTGCGCACCACCAGCCTGGGGGGTAGCCTTCCGGAAGGATCCCAAGGGTCAGCAGTACGTGCCAGTAAAAAAACAAACAAAATAAAACGAAATAAACCAATGACAGACGAGGACATAAACAAACTCGCACAGAGACAGGGATATCCGTAGAGACAGTCTGAACGCGACAGCAAACGGGGGAGAGGGCAACAGAAAAACTAGTCGCTGAAATTCAACCGCAACATGTCACGTCACGCGGTCGGTCTCTTCTCGCTTGCTTTCTTCCCGCGCCGTTTCCCCCCGCCCCGCTCCCGCCCCGTTGATTGGTGCCGTATCTACACTATTTTTGGGCCCGCTATCTCCTCGTTTGATGGCTCGTTGTCGGCTGGCCTTCTCCTCGCCCTTGTGCCAAGAGGCCATAAACCTCTCAGCTCCCTGTAGCACCCCCGCGTGCCACGGTACCCCCCCCTCCACCTTCGCCGCCTCGTCCCAGTCTGGCTTCGGGATTCCGAAGAAGCTCCGCTTGTCGGGCGTGGAGCCGTGTCTGGCTTCGAACATCTTCAGGTCGTCCTTCAGGCATATCAGCCAGTTCTGCTCCGGGCTTCCCCGGCCCGGGTTCTCCCCTCCCACCAACTCGCCGAACATCAGCCGTTTCGGAAGCCGCCCGTCTGGCTGTCTTGCCACGGCCCCCGCAAAGAGCAGGCGCCGTTGACGGACAGTGGCCTCCACGCTCTGGCAGCCGACCCTCTTCAGCGCCTGGGCGTATGACAGCTGCCGGTAGGTGCCTCGTTTGCGCCGGTAGCCGATGACTCGCAGAAGCAGACGGTGGTGTGTCGTCTGCAGCAGCCGGTAGTGGTCGCGGCGTGGGGACCATGTCATGCAGCCGTATAGCAGTGCCGCCACTGCCTCCGCCTGGAGTAGGCGGGCCTTGAGGCGAAACGGTGCTCCCGGTCGGTCGAAGAGCTCCGTGGCGTATCGCCTAATGCACGCCCACGCTGCTTTGCTCCTGTGGTTGATCTCTCGGGTGAGGTCGCCCTGCTCGTTGATGAGGCCGCCCAGGTATCGGAACTCGGTCGTCTGTGCGTACCTTTGCCCCGCTGCTTCGATGGTCAGCGCCGGCGGTGGCGTCGGCGGCGGTCGCTGTTTCTCCTTCACCCGCATCACCAGGGTCTCCGTCTTCCTCTCCGACACCCTCAGCCCGAACTCCCGGGACACCTCCACGATAATGGCCATCATCCTCGCGAGATTGAAAAACACAGACCCCTAGCAAGCAATATGAATGGTCTCAAACGATGCGCTCGCACGGCCGTGCACGTTTATCGCAATGCGTATTATTCTCATGTTGGTTTAGCTGCGCGCAAGCTTTGCTTACCACGACGAAGTTGTTATTGCATTGTTTGGTGCCCCACCAAACACACGACGTCGTCCCGGATCGATATAAACATTATCAGGTGATGGAGACGTATGATCTCCTGGGGTTCACGGGAGCGATAGGGTCAACCGACGTCACCTATATCCGGTGGGCGTGCTGCCCCCATTCTTGGGCAAGGCAGTACACGGGGAAGGAAGGGTTCCCGAGTATCGCGTACCAGGCGATCGTAGATGACACCGGACGTGTCCTTGCCGTTACGAAGGGCTTCGCCGGTGCCATGAACGACAAGACCATCATCCGGTACGACACGGCGTGGCGAAGATCCGCCGTGACCTTGTCTACACGGAGAAGGTGTACACGCTCTTCGACAAGAACGGCCAACCTTTCGAGCGCAAAGGAAACTACAGCATTATGGACAACGGGTACAACAAGGTGAGGGCGGTTTATAAATTCTGTGATTGTCCGGCTCGTGCCGTTTCCAGCGTGGTGTGGGCATGTTTCACAATTGCGATTTTTATGGACCGTCTGCTGAATCTTTGGAGCAAGTTTGGCACCCCCAATGTGTGTGCTGATGTACAACACGTGACTTCTTCAAGATAGCACGTCAATGCCTCAGCGGAGCCTCCGTGTGCCCCCCCCTCCCTCGTATGGGTGGAGCCTTCTCTTTTTTTTTCAAGGGTTTACTCGGTAAAATACCGCCAGTAGGCGGTATTGGCCCTCCCATCGCAAAGAAAAGTCGGAAAAAAAAAGGTTGGGTGCAAAAGGTTTTTCGCTGCAAGAGGCATCAGTTTCAGCGTCGACCATCTTTCGGGGGGTGCCTCAATCGCAACAGGTCTGTCGTGGAGTAGCCCGAGCTTCGTTTGAGAAATTTTCGACGTGATTTTCCGCCGTAAACTTTTGACCCTTGCGGGGAAGAAGTCGCCGCGAAACGTCACATCAAAAAACAAAAGATGAAAGGAAGCTCAGGCTACTCCGCCATCGACCTGTTGCTACTGAGGCACCCCCGAGAACCGACGCCCCACACACACCACATTGAGATCAAACAAGACCATCAAGTTTGGTGTTGAAATATCAGCGGCGCTGTCCCCCTGGTGTAATTTTCCTGTCTGCTCGGGCAAACAGCGTGGCAGACCCCACCTCTGGAGTGGGACGGTGAAAGTTACGGTATCTTCACGGTTTGGTCAACCGCTGTTTTCCGGACATAGCAGCAACACCCGTCCGACGTAGGTCGCCCCGAATCGTCCGTGCGAATGGCTACTGTAGCTTGTATTCTGATGTTTTCTGTTGTCGAAGGGGTCAAGGGTTTTGGTAGGAGCACCCCCAACCGTTCCGTCGAGATCCGTGCGTGTGCCTCCTATGGTCTAACAAGTGCCGGTGCTGGTATATGTCTGTGAATATTGCCTTCTCCCCCCCCCCCCTAATGGCTATCGGCGATCGGTTTTGTGGGAACAATGCTCCGGCCACTCGAGGACACGTGGTCAATACAACGGCTGAGGCATACAGAGCACAAACACCCCGTCCCCGCCCGGAGAGCCGCATCTTCCTCTTGCCGCTACGCCGCGTTGCGAGTCAGGGTTCTCTTTTGCACGTGCCCCCGTTTGTGTGGGCGTTCATGTGTTGTTCATATTCTACCGCGCTGCAGCTAACCATGCCCGCCACGCCCGCATTCCTCGCACGCCCTTCGCCATGCCTTGTTTTCTCTTTTAATCTAGTGGGGGATTCCCATTCCCCTTACGAATTACCCTCAGACTGACATGGAGAGCAAGTGGAGCAAAGCGCTGGAGAGTGTCCGAAAAGACGTCGAGTGCTTCTTCGGCATCTTGAAGGGCCGCTTCAGGATCCTGAAGTTGCGAATCCTTTTCCAGGACAAAAACGTCATCGACAACTTGTTCTTCACGTGCTGCACCTTACACAACACGCTGCACGCGTTCAACGGGCTGAACGAGCTCGAGACTGTCGAAGAGTGGGGAGGAAGGGCGGGCCTCCACGATGCTTGGGACAACGACCCTTTGTTGGACGAGAGTACTGTGGGGTCCACCAGCCCCACCCCGGCGGACGATGACGGCACCACCACGACCCCGGAAGCAGCCCATGAGGAGTTGAAGAACGCACTCATGGCGCACGTTGAATTCCGTAGATCGAAGAACGACATTCGGTGGCTCAGACACGCCACGACTGACTAAAGTGCACGTGGCGCTTGTTTTAGTTTGGTGTGCGTGAATTTCTTTTCTTTAACGCGCGTGTTTTCGTTCAGCCTGAGAACTGCATGCCAAACCGGCTTGGTTGTTTCACGCTCGGAGTGGGTTTGCTGGAGGAGCCGTACTGCACGTCCTTAGAATCGTGGCTTTCTTCCTCTGTGTTTTAGACTGCATTCTTAGGGATTCGACTGATTCACTTCATGGAAGGCACCGTTACATAATATTACACTATGAAATCCAAGTACTGGTCGGTGTTCGCCACATTTTTTGCGGTGGGGGTTGGGGCTACAAGCAATTCACTAGGACAAGTTTATTTTTGTCTCTCTACGCCCCTGGTTGTGGTTTGTTGTCGCGATTGTTATATTTTTCTGGTGTTCTCCTTGATTGACGCTTTGTGTTTACCCTAGTTGGGTAGTTGGCCTATGACCAAAAAATGGAAATGTTCTATGGAAGGTTTTGCATCAGTTTACCGGACTGGGTAGGGTATGCAGGCAGGGTGCAGGTGCTGGTTACAACGTCTTATTTGCAGTGTGTTCTCGGTACGAGGTTGTGTTTTGTCCCCGTCCACCATTTATGCATATGGTACGCCGTGATCTAGGTGCTGCACGCCGCTCCCCCTGTTTGTTCTTTTACGTTCTATGCTTCTTGTAACCTGATCTTTGTACACCATCTGAGTCGCCTGTTGGTCGACAGCTGAGTGAAGTGGATGACTAGAACCACCGCAAGTGGCATGGCAGTGGCAACCCCAGCGGTGAATGTAGGAGGAATAGATCAAAATCGTGCACTTTTAATGTTGTCTGGATGAGTGAAAGGGTTTGGCACCGCCTATCGAACGAGAATGTTCTTACTTATTCCCCTCCTCCGCCTGATATGTCTGACTGAGACCTTCAATATTTTATTCATGTGTTTAGGTCTATGCCAAGACCTGGGCCGTTTTGGCTTTCTCTTCTGACTATCGAGTGCATTGTGCGTGCCCAAAATCTGGGTAGCTGGTCTGTGACCACGAAAGACATCCGCGTGTTTTGGACCGGATGATGCAAGGTGCCAGGCAGAGATAGGAACGGATGGTGAACATCAAGGCGACACTGGGAACGGTATCCACGCTCGCTCCTCTCTCTATTTTTTTATGGCGGTACACGACTTTCCTCCCGCAGGACGGCATGTTCAATTGTCGCAAATATTGATCCAAGAGCGCCGAGTCGATGGCAGGCAGACCGCGCGAGGTTGCTAAATGTAGAATTCGATTTTCTGTTCACCCTGACAC
>CACKRE030004157.1:0-11046 GCA_902602495.3 Ectocarpus sp. CCAP 1310/34
TTATCTAGGACTAAAATTCATATCGATTTGCTGATGGTTCAGCTATCGGTGGGGCGATAAGGCCTATCGTCTATCCAATCGTCCATGGTGTGTCCTACTCACCAACACGAACTTTTTGTAGAGTAGCGCTTTCCAACCGGGCCAGGAACGGAAGCGAGAGAAACGCTCACTTTGCAAGAAAAGCTTGCTTTTGCCTTCGAACCCCTGACCCTAGCCTTAACATGCAAGGTTTTCGAGAATACCACCCAGCCTACCGGGGCGACCGGCAACTAGACAGGGGTAATGAGCCGCGGGGTGCGCCTCAGTACCTCGCAGTAGTGTTGCTGCCATTCTGTCTGATTTAAACTATTTAAACGCTGTAAAGCCCCGCAAACACAGCAGCGTGAATATCAGGATCTACTGTATAGGTGCACCGGGCACAGGCTTGCTTGCGACGGGCGCGACGAGGAAGAGGTGCTTGTGTACTGACTGACGGGGGGGAGGCCGCCCCTTGGGCTCGTTTGTTTTCCGTTGATGCCACGCACTGGCGAAGAACCAAAATATGAGTAAAGTCTTTCCGCGACGCGCAAATACTGAATAGAATGCGGGCGGACGCACATACGCACACATTACATACCAGGAAGAGACATGGAATACTGCGTGTACCTGGCGACGAATAGGTCAGAGCGCCTCAGAGCGCCAGCAACAGCGTAGACATAGCATCTCGTGACATCGGGACAGACAGATAGATGCGACAGGCATACAACATACCCGCCACACTCAATCGTCTCAACCCTGTCGAATACATATCCCACGGAGTGATAGCAAGCAGTCTTCTACGTGAGACCCAAGCAACAGAAGAAGCCGGTGATATAAACGCCGAAAGTTGTGCAGACTAGCGCTAGAATAGATGGGACGAACGAACACACACCGTGAGACTGACGTATTTGCATCGGTCAGCCGGTTACCGCGGTCGGTGCTAACAGAAACGGCAGACACATTTCAATTTCATGCAATAGAGACTCAGCAGCTACAACAACAGGAGGCAGACGGCTTTGCCTCAGTTCATGCTTGTCCCCGAAGGCAGCAGCACGGCATTACAACCTGATGAACCGATCCTGGGCAACCATCCTGAAAATTGTGGAACCTTCGTCCAATCGAGGTGGTGGGTCTGTTTGCTCTCCGAGGAGCCCTCGTGTTCCAGTAGTTTCCTGACCTCAGAGATGTACGACCATTGATTGACACATCACACAGCTTCTTCATTATCCAGGACTGACCTCAACGAGGCATCGAGCATCCATATATTATCGTCGAAGTCAGGCCGCATTTCTATCTTCTACACGATTACAGGTGATCCTCATAAACTGCCGCAATACACTGCAGTAGACGCTCACGCTCTCGAAGGTTTATCTCGATCCGTGTCCAAGGGCATGAGCGATCGTCCCGATGTGTACGTGTGATCTATCTCACCTTTGTGTCTTTTTGAGCGGTCAGTTGGACCCACGTTACAATGCAACATAATCAACCAGCTAGGTTACACTTGGCGCATGGCTAAACCCACGGCGCGCAGGTTCGTATTGGCTCCGCCCCTGCTGTTTCGACAGCTGGCCTCGAATCTGTGATGGGTAGGCACACGCCCAGCGGTGTGCGTGGCCACGTTCTTCCTCTGCTTCTCCTCGTTTGAACCGCGTGTGTGAGCTCTCCGCTTTGCGTTCTCCATTTATTTCGACAACTCCCAGGGTTAGGGCAAGCTATTTCCTACCAAGGATTGGGACGAATGCCTGTGTAGCACGGCCATCTCCTGATAGAGCACCACCAATCCGGTACGACGAGAAGTGCCCTACTTGTCTTCCCCCCCAGGAGCCAGCAGATCGCTAGTCGGTGCTCTACACCCCGGTGGTGTAGTTGGTATCCTGGAAGTTTTTTAGAGGTCCGGTCAGGGGTTCGACCGGCGCAGGCGAGCTTTTCTTGCAAAGTGAGTTTCTCTCACGCTTCCGCTCCTGGCCAAGTGGATAGCGCTAGTTCGTGTGTACACAGAGGGAAGAGAGTGCTGAGCTTTTCTCGCATTAAAAATCGAAGGCAAAAGTAGCGCAGGAGGGGAGGATAGAGAGGGGCTCTTCTGTGTGACCACGGGTTAGAGTAAACGGCACTATTATAGTGCTGTGAGCGCTGATTTGAAGTCAAGACAAGAACAAAAAAAAATAGTGAACGGCGGTGGCAGGGGCGACAGACAAACGGTGAAAGACTCGAAAAGCCCGGTGTCGGCATTATTTCGCGCTGAAGCCGCCAGACAACGGTACGGGGTGGTGGTCTTGGCCAATCAGCGTGGGGCCTTGGGGTTCGATTCCCGAGTAAAGTGCTTGTGTACTGCTGTGGTACCGTATTATGCCACCTGAACCTCCAGGTATACCGGTTGGTGTCGTTGGCCGGTTTCAATTATGTTGTTGTAGGGAGTGGCTTCGTCAGCAAGCGCGATAAAAAACACCCTTGGAATGGCTTTGTTAAAACGTGGCGACGTCAGCCGCTGAGACCCTGACGTAAGTATGGGGTTTGGTGAGGCCTCTTGCGGTGGCAGAAGGAATTCGCTGGAGATGCTATTACCCCGGAGCTAAGCGCTCCCAGCGCAGGCAGGCATATGTTTGAAATGATCTCGACGGGACTGAATGTAGGGCGCGAGTGGTGGTCTCAAGATTTTACTACTTGCGTACGGGAGCCACCAAGACAACAAGTGGTCGTTTTTCGAAGACATGAAACGAGAGAACGTTTCTCCGAAATGGTTCCAAAGCCTGTTCCAGATTTGAATCAATCTGTCGGGTAATGATGCTACAATTGTTATGCATAGAGTGCAGGATTTTTCGCACACCTCTCGCTCACGTTTCAGAATAAAGGTGCGCGCAAATCCTTGTTCGGATCGGCGAAGACAGCAGACAAACAGTGTAAACAACGGTGGGTTCAGATTGACTGGTGTACCACACACAAGCGAACGTTTTGCTTGACCTCTCACGAAGAAAGGTACCTGAGTCTTGTGTGTGTGTGGGAGGATCATGTGCACGTTCAACGCACAGTAGCCATCCCTCTTGGTGGTGTGTGGCTTTGCCTATTTAGCTAGACAGTCGGGCCACCTCCCCCCCATAATTGTAGACGCAAAACTCTAGCAATACATTGGATGGATGGGGAGCGTTTGTTGGCACTTGGTCACCGGCACAGCAGCACCCTTGATAAACCTTATGGTTTCACAGCAGTGTCGTTGATGTTTGCAATACAAACCCTCTTGGCCATCTTCGCGCGTCGTTTGATCGCGCCGAAAAAATAGGACAAGGACAACAAGTTTCTGAATGGGGTGTTCGCCCCGGTACATGAAGAGCACACCGCCGAAGAGTGCGAGGTCGTGGGAACTCTGCCGGAGGTCGTGTGCGGGGAATTCGTCCGCAACGGCCCGAACCCGAGGTTCATGCCAAAGGGGGGGTACCACTGGTTCGACGGGCTAGGCATGGTGAGTGAACAATGAATGCGCCCGCTCGAATATGCTTATATGTGCTCAAGTATACATTACAGATTGCCAGGGTTGATTTGAGTGCCGGTGTAGTTCGACAGGAATTGAGGGCGTTCGAAGTCGTCGAAGGGGAGGGAGTTGGTGCTTGTTGAGCGTGAGAATAAGGGGTTTGTGACTATCTGTGTAAGGTGGGCTGGCTTAATGCCCTACCTGTGTTGCCACCCATAGTGGACAGCTTGCCCTTCTGGCAGTTACATCTTAGCCATTATTTTCTTTGTGCGTTGATCTTGCTTGGTGGAGATGTATTTCGAAGACTTGGACACACCGCACCCTCGATTTCACGACTATCATGGGTGGGATTATGATCAACGACAACCCACAACGAGTCGTTTTTTTTGTTGTTTTTTTACATCTTTGGTGTGTGTCCCGTCGATCAATACGGTACATGCATGTGTAATGTGTAAGGTTCACGGTGTCCGCATCAAGCCCTCGGGAGCGGCATTCTACACGAACCGTTTCATCCGGACCAAGAGGCTGCAGGCAGAAGAGGAGGCCGGCGAAGCTTTGGGAGTGACGTGAGTCTCTCGATCCGCCGAGTGTTGGCGAGAAACTGGAGGGAGGGAGGGAGGGAGGGACGGAGGAGCCGGTTTCTCGTTTGTGGGTCCATGTATTGTTAAATAGTGTGGCATGAGGCAATGCGTTTTTGCGTTAGGGTAGCCTTGAAAGCCAACAAGATCGACAAAAAGCAAGAAGGCCATTGATGAGCGTTCTTGGCCGACGAGGTTGGATTTGCCTGAATGGCATGCACCGATAACAATAGGGGGGTCCCCGCTGGAGTGCCGTCCCCCTCTGCCAGTTGTGTCCCTCGCTGAGAGTTGACAGCTACCCACTGGTATCTCATGTATGTTACGCCAAGCTGTTCAGCGATGTGCCGGGGGGGAGCGTTCCAAAAGAACCTTGACCTTATCCAGACAGTCATCATTGTTACACCCTCCAAGTCAGGCCATGTTCACGAAGGATTGGTTTGCTTGAGGCAGGCACGACCAACTAGCTTCGTGATTTTATCCGACGTGATTTATTCGGGGTTGTTCTTGTTCCGACGCTCCGTGTAATATCAACGCCGCCGTTTGGCGGGTGGATCAAGGTAACGACCGACCGACTCCCCGGGGCCAAGAAGATCGATTTGGGCTACGGGAGGGAGGTCATCATGCATCGGTGCACCACTTGAGCGGAATGGACGCCCGCGGTGGTGAAACAGAGCTTGTGCAAGTCGGTTGTGATGCTGCCTGTCATGTTTTTTACCCTTTTGAGCACCAATGGTAGGGTTCTTCGAGGGCGTTTGTACCGCGGGGGTATTCTCTGTTTGCTGCTTGTAGTTTAACCGACGCCATGTTGTATCGCTCAGCTCTGTTGTTTGTTTTGTTTCCGTGAACCTCCGTGCGTTTTGTTGTAGCATGGGGGACCTCTCGTCTAAGCTGAGCGTTCCCAAGCTCTTGCTGAGCACCCTCAAGGAGAAGCTGGGGCTCTTGCCGCACTTCAGGGCGTTAAGGGAGACCAACGCCAACACATCGCTCGAGTTTCACGCAGGTGACGGATGGTGACGCCGCAACAGGCGACGTGGAAACGTATCTTGTCGTTGTTGTCGTTGTCGTTGTCGTTGTCATTGCCTTACCCGCGGGCAACAGCCACCAACCGTGGTTCTACTATTCCAATCGTCCCGTCACAACCGTTCGAACAGGCCGGTTGATGGCCCTGCAAGAAGCGGGAGTGCCGTACGCGCTCCGCGTCATGTGCGACGGGGTTATCGAAACTCTCGGACGGACTTCCTTCGAAGGAAAGCTCGAGACACCCTTCACGGCGCATCCCAAGAAAGACCCTGCCACGGGGAAGCTCTACGGTTTCGGGTACCAGGTGGGGAGAAAAATACCAAACTCAAGGCACAATATCCAGACTTTGCCTAACTTTTTCGGGCTTGTTGTCGATCTGAAGTACTAGCCGTGTTTTCATGATTTTCGGTGGTGTTCGGTGGAATTCGGAGTACGGAAGTATGCAGGTTGGAGGCCAAAACAGTTCTCGATGTGGAGTCCACACAAGACGTATGCACACAGCAACGTTTTGCCCAATGAGGCCAACACAAATTGTGCGGCTGTATCAAACGGGTTTCGCATGTCCTATGTTAACTGCCCCCCCCCCCTCCCCCCGCCCGGTGTTTGCCATCGAAGTTGGGTTTTCGTCGCTTGGCAACGACGTTGTAAAACAAGCCAACCCCCCCGGTGTTTGCCATCGGGGTTGGGTTTTCGTCGCTTGGCAACGACGTTGTAAAACAAGCCGCCCCCCCCGGTGTTTGCCATCGGGGTTGGGTTTTCGTCGCTTGGCAACGACGTTGTAAAACAAGCCGCCCCCCCCGGTGTTTGCCATCGGGGTTGGGTTTTCGTCGCTTGGCAACGACGTTGTAAAACAAGCCGCCCCCCCCGGTGTTTGCCATCGGGGTTGGGTTTTCGTCGCTTGGCAACGACGTTGTAAAACAAGCCGCCCCCCCCGGTGTTTGCCATCGGGGTTGGGTTTTCGTCGCTTGGCAACGACGTTGTAAAACAAGCCGCCCCCCCCGGTGTTTGCCATCGGGGTTGGGTTTTCGTCGCTTGGCAACGACGTTGTAAAACAAGCCAATTCACTTCGTGAACTCGGCAACCAGGTTACCGTTTTTTTTTTTTACCTCCGTTTTTTTTTTTGGCGGTAACCATAATGGTGGTCGAGTAGATCATGTTGTGCGGGGTGGAGAACCCTCACTCCGCGCAAGGGGGATGATCGCACCACGTTGTGTTAAAATGGTCAAGCACCCTCGAGGCAGTTACACAGTGCTTACAACTGTCTCTGGAAGTGAAAGCACCAGAAAATAAATTAATTCATACGCAGCTGTCATCCGTACGCAAGGAAGTAAGCACAAGATGCCGAAAACCCTTAGCAGGATGCAGCGCACCCTTCATGCGACCCGCCGAATATCTCACGGCGCTTCGCGCTTGGTGATGTGAGAGCCTGGTCCGGTGAGAACCCGGCGTGCTCCGTCCCGGCTTTGTAGGGATGCGAGGTCAATGTTCTAACGACTACGGCATGCACGACTATGAGTACACCCCCCGCCCCCCCGCTGCACCACTTCCAACTACACCTTGCAAGTGTAAGGGACGAAATATTCGGCCGGTGGGCTAACTTTCCGTAGGTGACATGACACAAGATATCATACCCCCTGGACCGCTTCTTGAGCTCGATGATCCTACAGCAGAAAGAGTGGCGGTGTCGAAAGAGGCGGCATTGGAACCGTCTCGCCGGGAGCTTTCCGAAAACATGCAGTATCGTCCGGTTTAGACATCCTCGTCGTGGAGTAACCGAACTTTGAAAATCGGTTCAGGGGGGTGTGATATCTTGTGTCACCTTCTTTCCAATAAGTCGGTGGCTCCACTGCACGCGACGTGCCTTCTCTAAGTTCCATATCAACACGAGCGTGTCAGCAATAACCCCTTGTGTGTGCAGCAGTGCGGGCCCATGTTGTGAATATTTCGTTGAGCAAAGAAGGCTCAATTGCCGTAAGAACAAGAAAAATGGGCTAAGAAGTACAGCTATCTCAGCCGAGGATCACATACCAAAATCAAAATAATCGCAGTAGCCTGTACTCTACGGTGGTGACGATTCTTGTCTGCGCGCCCGCACTACTGTTTGTGTTGTGCTGAAATGTGCAACTCCGTGCTTGTCCGCGCCGTAAGTCGGCCTGTGCTATGCTTTCGGTGCCTTGCTGTCCCACCTTTTTCTGTTTTGGGTCCTCCCTCGCCCAGATGCAAGGCAACCCTTTCTTGACAATGTACGTTCTGGATGCGGACGGCAAGATCGAGCGCCAGGTAAGGCAATCGCGAGGCAGGCCCTACTGACGTGTTGAGAGTCGAACGAACGACGTTGCGTCTAGCTCATCGGTTTCTGTAATTGCGGTAGGTACGAACCACAAGGGCGAAGGGTATCCATCTTGACGTTTAGATTGCGCGTAGTCCCCAGGGCGGGGCAGGCTACGCTGTTCCCTGCAGTCTCTGGAGGCGCTGCATTTTGTGTTTGTCATGTGTAGTCTCAAGTTCCTCGGGCTTGCGTCAACAGGTTGTTGAAGGTGGTGAGAGCGATACCCCAAAATCACATAGCGTGACCCTAAGCACACAACAACGACAAGCCGCCGCCGCCGTTGTTGTTGTTGCTTGCGCCTTGCAACAATCGGAAGCCACTCATTATCTCACAGAATGATTTTTTCCCCGAAACCCCTCTTGCTGCCCCGCTTTTTGACTTTCCCTGCACACCCTTTCCCCGCCGAAGTTCCCGGTGGACGTTGGGCGAGCGACGGCCATGCATGACTTCGCCATCAGCGAGAACTACTGCGTTTTCCTCGACGTACCCCTGGTGTTTAAGGGGGAAAACCTCTTGAAGGGGAAGTTCCCTATCGTTTACGACGGCACGCTGGGCGCCAGGTGAACAGGCAACAAGAGCTCTACTGCTGTAGTTTTGTAGGCCCTGTTGTTGACGTTGACTGGCTGTGGGTGCTTGGTTGGTTTTTGTTGATTGTTCTGGCCGATGTCTTGTCCGCGTCTGTCGTTGTTGCTGGTTGTTCCAAATGTGATCCTTCTCTGCATCTCTCTGCCTGTCGCTTTCCATGCGGCTGTTTTGTTTGCCCTTGATCGTGGGGGAAGCGAATATTTTGGAGTGAGTTCTGGAAGCAGAAGCTCCAGCAGGAGCGCTTGCTCCGTGCACCGGAAAGGGCCTAGCGAAGCTCCTCTTTCGATTTTCGAACATGACATGACAAGTCGTCAAGAGCCGTCCCTCGACTCAACTTCGTCTCTCTCTCTCTCGTTCCTCACGCCAAAGCACCTCTGCTACTGTCGTTGTTTGTATCGCATGCGTTGTTGTCACTGACTTCCGACCTTGTTGTCGCTGTCCATGTCTCAGGATGGGAGTCCTTAGGCTCGACGCCACCGACTCATCCGGCATCCAATGGTTCGATATGCCAGAGGTATGCACGCGAAACGAAAGTGCGCTACAACTTGTACAAAGCTGTGGGCAATGCTATGCTCGCTGGCAGAGTCGAGAGTGCTACCCTTCCCAAAGCGGTTGTCGTCAGGATCGGGAACAGTCAGTGCCTACCTCGGGACGATGGTCTCAGGGCTAGGATGCAAGACGAATTCGGAAATACAGCATGACACCTTTCATGGACCGCTGATCACGTGGGAAGTACTACGCGGGAGCGCTTGGCTTCAAATCTATTATTTGTTCAAGTATGTTCACAAAGTGGCCATCCATCCGAAACAATTTCTTCCCTCATCTTCGGCGCATGATCCGCACGACCCGTGCGCTGCGTTGCGTTGGTACTGCTGGTGTGGTGCGTCGTCTCGTTTGCCCTTGGGGGGGCGCCGTGCGGTGTGGGATGGGACGAAATGGGAGCAGTGCTTCATGGCGTTCCACGTGGTCAACGCGTGGGAGGAACAGGTAGAAGCCAATGGTACGACGACCACGGTCCTGAAGGTAGTCACGTGCGATATGTTCGAGCTCAGCTTGGACCAGAACGACCTCAAGCGGGAGGCAACCGCCGGTGAGCTGTGTTCGTTGTGAAGATATGTGCTAAGAAAAGCCACCCCCCACGGTAACTGGCCATCGGAGTTGGGTTTTCGTCGCTTGGCAACGACTTTGTATAACAAGCCGATCACTTCGTGAGCTCGGCAACCAGGTTGCTGCTTCTTTTTTTTTTTTGCCTGTGTTTTATTTTGGCAACCATTGTGGTTGTCGAGTAGATTATGGTGTGCGGGGTCGAGAACCCTCACTCCGCGCGAAGGGGATGATCGCACCACGTTGGGTTAAAATGGTCAAGCACTCTCGAGGCAGTTACACAATGCTTATCACTATCTCTGGGCAGGATGCAGCGCACCCTTCATGCGACTCGCCGCATACCTCACGGTGCTTCACCCTTGGTGATGTGCCAGCCTGGACCGGTGAGATCCGGGGTGCTCCGTCCCGGCTTTGTAGGAATGCGAGGTCAATGGCCTGATGACTACGGCATGCACGTCTATGAGTTCCCCCCCGCCCCCACGGTAACTGGGTGGGTCAATCTAAGGCACACACACACACCCCGCCCCCATGGTAACTGGGTGGGTCAATATAAGGCACAGCTAGAACGAGACCGAATGCTTCTTCGAGGATACCCCCTCTTCCTTCCCCTTTAGGAGGGAGAGAACGTCGTGGCATCACCGGCACAAAGTTGAAAGCATCCGCACGGCTCTCATTCATTCCTTGCCGCCCTCACGGTTGCCGCTGCCCGCAGACCAACACCCCCGGCCGTACACGACCACGCTCGACCTAGAGACGGGCAAGGCGACCAGGGCATGCCTCGTGCCGCAGTCGCAGCCCCCTGCGGAAGGCCTGGACTTCCCGCAGATCCGCAAGTCGTTGGTGGGCAGGAAAAACAGGTGAAGAAACCGTCTGAGATTGTCGCATCTCCACCCGGTCCCTCGGAGGCAACGCGCATGCATGCATGCAGTCTCCGCGCTCGGTCTTGCTTGTCTAGTCCTGGCGATGACAAGGCTCATGGCAACTACCGCGCTGTGGCGTGTGCTAACGCTGACACAAATCAACAATACGACAGGTACGGATACTTCACCGCTTTCGATGCGGGTGGGCTCGCGGCGGCGTTGGTCAAGATCGATCTCCAGGTAAGGGGGGACTGGAGAGAGACCTCCGGGACTGGTTTGGTGAGAACATGAGCCAAGAAGGACAAGGCGTGGGGCAGCGAGGACGGTGTTCGGTGCAGAGGATGGCGTGCGCGAGAGGATGATTTGGATATTTTAGCATATGTCGAAGCAATTCGATTCCTTGTTTTAACAAGCACGACGATAGCATAAAAAGCGGATGATTTCGAAGAGACACAAACAGCGAGTGATGGATCTGAGTGCGAGATGTGGAGAGAAAGGTTGCAGTGGACGGGTTGGCAGACACAGATAGTCTTGCGCCCCCTCCCTTCGCGCGATTTTCGGAACGCCTGTTTTTCCCCGTTCTCAACAATATTTATAATTTCGTGGACGCGTTTTTTTACCGTTCCGCTGCTGCAGGCAACCCCGGAGACGGCAATGGTCGGCCGCATTGACCACGGGGAGTGGGTAGGCGGCGAGGGTCTGTTTGTCCCGTCCAACCCTGACGGAGTAGGCGACGAGGACGACGGTTTCTTGGTGACCTTTGTCAGCCCCAAGGATGGGGGTAACTCAGGTACTGTATTGTAGGAAGCAAGAATCCATGCACGCATGATCTCTTGTTGGTCGCGTGCGCTTAACGTAGAGTCCCGAGAAGCGGCAGGCGATCGCCGTGCCAACTTGGTATTTACAGTCATCATGAAGCATATGCCATCCCGTTCGCGGTGGGCCACCACATGGGTAGCTCGTCTTACCCTTCGCTGCGTCGCTGAGCATGGACGCCCACGCCGAGGGGGCTCCGCAAACGAAAAACGAGACAGTGTTGAATGAACCGTTCGACCCCCCTCGAACCGATGATGATACCCCCCCCCCCCC